>JXSR01S018646.1:56639-69103 GCA_000969725.1 Ophiothrix spiculata
GACCTTTGACCCAAAAAGGAAGGATCGGACGATGGGGTCACCATTGACACTTCAGAAAAACACTCTCCACACACCTCGACTTGAACTCACTCATAATCTCAAAAGAAAAAGGTGCTCTCTTAGTTTGCATATTTTAGAATAGTTGGTAACTTTGTGATTTCATTTACTATACATAGACGCTATAATCTCAGATCTCTGTTGTAATCTGTACAATGTATCTTAATGAGACTGACATACGTTGTGCTTTGCCATATTTAGCCATTTTAAAAAAGTGCTACGTAATTTTTTAAGTAAATGATGTGGATGCAGGGTAAACCGGTACTTTCCAATTATTATATATCCATTTCTTTAACGCTTCACATTACATTGTGTTTAGCTAATACTTTATTTTCATATTCCTTGAAAGACTCACATCCTGGGATGCTGTTTAACATTTCCAGTGCATGTTTAAAGCATAATGAATTATATTGTAGGTGTCGAGTGGGGATATGTTTTGCTTGTTTTGATCTTGTTTAAACTATATCACCAGCAAATCATTTACGATTCAGCATGTTCAGTTGCAATGTAATTTGATTGAAACCTTTCAGATACATAGGGGTTATTTTCTTACGCATAATCTAATTTCCATTGATCTAGATTATTTGATATTGTTAATGAATGATGACATTAAAGCTTACAAATCCTTTGGTATTAGTACTTCTTTTAAAGATATCTTTAAAAAGGTTGTTCACGTTAATCTCATTGGTGAGACAAAACAAGGTCTCAAATCCAGATGTTACCAACATGAATCCCAGCTCCAATGAGGATCAAAACTATGCTGTATCCCGGTGCCGTATTCAATCATTGTAGAGCCTTAAAACACTTCTTAAACATGCCGGGAAATAGCAAAAAATATTAATCAAAAAGTACATTACCCTTGTTTTAACCATGTCGCCAGCCATGTTGCGTTCTATACAGTGTAGCCCCTCTCTTTTCACATGCACTCGGGTTACATACAATGTGTACTTTTCAAATTAAAAATCTGTGATAGGCTCTGTTTAAAAAATATAAAACTTTGTAACATCGGGTCATTATTTTATTACAAGAGCTTTTTATTGCATGTCGCCAATAATGCCAACAGATACGTTATCATTTTTCAAATGGTCAAGAAACTGTAGGAAAAATGAGGTAGATGGATGTTACCAAATGTGTTCAATCAGACTGACTTTGGTGTTATATAATACTATATATTTGGAAAACAAAAGTGTGTTTTTAAAGTAAGATACGTTGACACTTTTATTCGCTGTTCCAATTATCTATTATTAACTATTCGTACACTTTGCGTTAAGTACGCGTTGAAATTGTAAATCTAATTGGACAGTTGGTAACTTATACGCATTCATTAATCTCGTCTAGTGGCACGCTGCGTATCGCGTAGTGCGTTGTACAATTCCATGTACTCATACGCGTAACATGCTCGCGCTGATAAGTTTCATTTTAAAAGAAAGGTAAATCTGAATTACAATGATTAACATGGGACGATTGATGGTTGTTTTCTCTATGTTTTATTGAAATAGCAAACACATTTTAAAATAATTATGCCGTTTAGTTTCTTTTGCAATTTTATTCTAATCATTGTCGTGCATGAATTAGATTAATAACTGCTCTTTACTTTGCGCTCGTGACAACTCCAACTTCAGCACGCGGTGCATTATTGTTGTACAATTTCACTCGCGTCAAGTAATACGCAGTTATTAATCTATAATTGTAAAAGCTTACTCATCGAGTGTAAAAAGTAAGTTGGTAAGTATGCAGTGTTGCCCATTAACGTACGAGTGAGCTGATATCAGCGGTGTTGGACACAATGTCAAAGTATTTATCCCGGGCTTTTAGCGCACTTTCTGGCGTACTGTATCTTGCGCTTTAATATAACGCGATCTTACACGTGCATCAATTTTATATTCAAGCATAAGACCATGCACGTTGCTCCTGACGGCGCAGGTCCCAAAGCGCCCAGTAGTGTTAGTCGTTGCTAAAAAATGTCAATTGTTTGCTAAATTTTGCTTAATATCTCAAAAAATAAGTCGGTGACCATATTTTTTTATTACGGTTTTTTAAAGAACTATACAAGGTCCCAAACATATGTGAAAAAGAGAGAAGAAAATAGAGCCGTTTTTTAATTATAAGTGTTTTTGTCTGATTTATTTTGATTTTACCATAGGGGTCAATGGTAAAAAGTGGTAAAACATAGTGTTTTTGAAGTGGATTTTTCTCAAAAACTAAGTCGGTGACCCTCTTTTTTATTTCGGAAATGTGATCAGCACATATGAAAACACCATATATCAAAAAATAAGAAAAATAAATAGAGGAATTCTATCTGTGCTAAGCCACCTTAAGCGGCACATAAATAGAAAAAAAATACACAAACCACAGAGTGGCTTAAGTTGGATTTACCATTTGAACTTAACTTTCAATACAGGGTGTGTCAAAATGTTTAATTCTCAAACAAATAAATATTTAAGGCACCTTTAAACTGAAAAAAATTGTGAAAATATAGATAAGGACGCATACTGAGATTTCTAAAGAATATCAAACAGTGTCAATATAAACTGTCACTTTGATTATCGCGCCTTAGCTATAGCTATTTAAGTCTCGTGGCGAGTTTATAAAATGACATAATCTCTTCAAAGTAGTGTAAAATCTGATCGTATCCAAATGAATTCTTGTTTGAAATGAAAGATATTAGTATTCTGTGAAGAAGTGAATAAAAAGCAACAATAAGTAAAAAAAGTTGAGTATTATTTATTCTAAAACACATTGTATGACTAACTTTCTTGACTAATATTTAATCAAAACATATAGGGCCTATGTTAATTCAGACTTTTTGAAAATAAAATGATTTCTCTTACAAGCAACACTTCAAGGTTTCTTTTTAATTTTACAAGGTTCCTCCTCAAAAATAGAAAGGGGTTCAAAATCATATAAAAAGCTTAATACTTGTCAAAAAATACAACAAGTAAACACAATGAAGCGTGGTTTCCCGATCATTAAGTAACGTACCCAATCTTGATGAATATAATATTGCCAAAGTGCCCCCCCCCCCCCCCGGGGTGCCCCCACTTCATTTTCTCTGCCTACAAGTTGTTGTTTTGTTTATCCTTTGAGGATAGCCTAAGAAGTTTTGTAGCACAAAAGTTCAAAGCCATCAATATTAATTATATGATTATAAATAAACAATAAATAAAACCTTCTTACACCAGAGATAAAGATGTCAGGAGCGTGGTTAAATAAAATATTGTTTTCTCAATTACGACGGGTAGACAGCCTTTCTTTAATTCAATATTCACGACGGGGATTTGCTCGACCTAAATTTAGCAAAAGACATGTCTATAAGGCCAAAAAAAAAATATATATTTGGTTGGCCTCCACAGCTTTTTTTTAGAGAGGGTCGGTCGGTCGGATTTTTTTTAAATTCTTTTTAATACTCTCCACGGACTGCTAGATCAATCGGCCGATCCAGCCTTCACAACTACGACGGGTAGACAGCCTTTCTTTAATTCAATATTCACGACGGGGATTTGCTCGACCTAAATTTAGCAAAAGACATGTCTATAAGGCCAAAAAAAAAATATATATTTGGTTGGCCTCCACAGCTTTTTTTTAGAGAGGGTCGGTCGGTCGGATTTTTTTTAAATTCTTTTTAATACTCTCCACGGACTGCTAGATCAATCGGCCGATCCAGCCTTCACAACTTCCCCCGCGACATTCAAATCAAAACAATCAAATATTTCCTGTAGTGATTTGGGACATCCTTAACATTTTGAGGGTTGAATATCGAAAAAGCACAAAATATAACTTTTTTTTGGTAGTTTTCGGTAAGTTTTGCATATTTTTTAGGAAAAAAAAATCAATAAAAAAAGTTTGGGTCGGGCTGAAAAATAGGGTCGGTCGGTGGAGGGCAACCAAACAATTTTTTTGGCCTAAGCATGATAAGTTGATTGCGCCTTTTAAGCAACATTTTCAGGTAAACTTTCAAAATTGACTTCTTATAAAACTGTAACCTGATAACCCAGAGTGGTTTACTCTTTATTGTCATATTTATTCCCTTTTTGTTAAAATTTGACGTTTCTGGAACTATTTATGTGTCACAGTCAAATTTACTAAGCTGCTGCGTAAAATGTTGAGTCTTGCTTTGTCAAGTCCTTTTCGCTTTCGGCGAAAGAATCAATCGCGAATACGGCGCTCGTACTTTGCCTCTACCTACCTTGCACATGGACACTTACTTAACGCCTTGCCAACCATTCGTTTTCAGAAATGGGTTTTGCTATGTAACTCAGCAACAGATAATTAAATAAAAGTATACCTTTAGGCTTTCTAGAAGCGGATTTGCATACTGAACTCGATGGTGAGGTCAGGTTTTGATCTAAATGTCTAACTTTGGCCGTAAGGTCCAAAAAATCACATTTTTTTTTACCCCAAGCTAACTGACGGAAAGCTAACTAAATTTTTCTTCGGTAAAATTTTTAACTAATTTTCTTTTTAGAATCTAAAATGCTTTATCTAGAAACGTATTTCTCTCAAAATTTTGATTTTTATCTTATTTTTTGAAATATTGCTAACACTTAGAAAACCAAAAATCTCATTTATGGCCCATTTGGGAATATTTTTAGCAATATTTAAGAACAAATAAGATGAAATTAAACAAAAAGTTAACCCCCTAGAAATGCGTTCGTAGGGCCATAAATACACATTTTGGTTCGTTAATGACGTCACCATCATGTTCAGTATGCAATCCGCTTCTAGAAATGTATACTTAAATATGAATTGGATTAAAAGATTGCTGATTTACAGAGCATGAGGCACTTCTGAAAATGAGCAGTTGATAAGGGTTGATATAGCATCCTTAACAAGCCGAGATAGAAAAAAAAACTGGGAGTAATGAAAGATGTTCTTTACTTGTAATTTAATAACATTGCTGCTCCGTCGTGTTTAAAGTATGTGGTGCTGTAAATTTATAGCTAAAAGTGAAGTTGTCATCCAATTTGATTTTGAATTTCAGAATTCGGAAAGAAATTGAAAGAACAAGCCACCCTATTGAACACCTTGTCACCATACATGTATTGCATGAACGTATTTAGGGTACAACGTCTTTATCACATTTTGCTATCAAACGTTGATAGAGGATGTAAATACTCTCCCATGTGTTGATGATTTAAGCTCACCATTTTGTTTACTAAACATCACCCCATTTTAGCAATTGCAAGTTTATTGGTTAATCAAATTGTCATATATATTTTGTTTAACAACATTACGTTGAATTACATGGATTGAATAGGGAACTAACATGTCAACTCGAACGCTCAATGCTTTACTAGCACTTTTTATAGATACAGCATGGACAGTTTATAAATTTGTAAGCGTACGTTGGTTACAACCCGTCATGAGGGCCATGGGTTTTCCAGTACGCTTTTTCTCTCGTTTTGTTCTTTTTATTTCAATTAGATTTTAAAATTTTCTCTTAACATATCACTCTTTAAACCTCGTCTAACCAAGCCTTTTTTATAACACGTTTTGCAACCCCCTCCCAAATTTTTAAAACGGAGCACCCTGTGAATTTGATTGTGCTATCAATAGATGGGTATGGTTCTAACCTATCTAACGATACCAAGATCACACAAATGGGTCAAGGCGTTACGTGTTTTTTTTTTTATTTATTGACATCTTTAAAGAGGGTAGCCTTATCAGTGGTCCAGCACTGCTTTCCATTATGACGTCATAAAGGTCTTTTAGGTCGAAAAATCGGAATTTTCAAAGTTTTGCTATAAAAGTATAATAATTCTAAAATGCCCTGCAAGTTTCAGCCCCATAGCATGCATATATTTTTCAAAATGGCGACTTAAAATTTTTCGGGGCTTCGCCCCCCCCCCCCCTCACACCCAAACTTTGATGCTTACCCTAACACCACCTTAGGTGGTACCTCCCTATTTTTTCATCAAAATGATCGCAAAGGATGTCAAAGAGATTACTCAAATGCCTGTGGTAAGTTGCTTTTGCTTTTTTATGCTGCGGGGAAAACCCTTAGGGCCTTGGTTAGACGGGGGTTAAGACACAATTACGTTTTTCTTCTTCCTTTTATTGTCAATAAGACATGAGCTAATTGATAGAATTTGCCACTGTATGTATCGGTACTTCGGCAAAAAATGTGTCACTGGTTTAAACCCCATTGCTACTTTAGATTAAATAATAGTACAGCTTTCCCGTTATTTTAAAGTTTAAAAATATAAATGTCCGAATACTGCCAATGCCCACACCAAGCAAAAATAGGCATATTCGGGTGATTTGTGTGTGTTTATTACTAATACAATAAGGAAAAAAGAGTTTAAGAATGCAGATCAAAAGTCATGAATTGGTCAGTAAAAGTGTGACATACCACTTAATGAGAAAAACATCATCACAAATTTGAATATATTTCAAAACAGGATTAAATATGATGTTTCAAGTTCATAAAAGTATACATTTTTGGAAAGCTTATAATACAAGGATGCCAAATATACAAATGATACTGACATTATACAGGGTGTGTGAAACTTATACAGGGGCAACCTGATAAAATGTGAGTTGATTTTAAGCGCTTCATACACCTCTTATTTTAAGGCATAGGAATGTGTGTTTTTTGTTCCACCCTGTATATATGATATATATCTTGTGCAACCCTGTAAATAGAATTAGAATTGAAAATATGTAGGTACCTTTTTATATCGTATACTACATACATCATAAATTCGTAATCTTGTCGAAAATGTTTACTTTAACTGTTGTAAAATTCTAAGATACTTAACAAAGATGCACCAGTATATGGCACACGGCCCTCAGAGATTTTTAGAGAACGTAGTTTAAATAAATAAAACTATAATGTGATCATTCCTAAATCTAGAATAATGAAAATTAGATTATGTAGTAAGAAAATAACCCCTTTGTAGGTTTAAACGATAAATGATTAACTGGTAATATATATTGTAACAAGATTAAACAACCTGCAAGTTGAGCCGTGTATTCCCATTTGACATTACAAACTATGCATCTGCTTTTAAAGGGATTGGGTATTTTTAACTTCATCCCAAAATATAAGGTTGTTAAATACACTCTAATATGATAAAGAGTAAACAGTCACTCTTTCTTGGAATGAATTGTTTTCACTAGAAAGAGTGACATTTCACTCTTTTCGAGTGAAATTGAACGGGGTTTCACTAGAAAAGAGTGAAAATTGCCACTCTTTTAAAGATTGGTCACTGACTCTTTTAATAAGAGTGGTGTGAGTGACCTATCTGTAAAAGAGTGGCAATTTTCACTCCCTTTTAGAGTGAATTATAACTCTAAAAGAACGACATTTCACTCTTTTTAGGTAAAACTCCGTTCATTTCACTCGAAAACTCTTTTCGAGTGAAAAAATAAGCACTCCAAGAAAGAGTGACTGTTCACTCTTATCATTTTAGAGTGTATAAGGGTATGTCATTAACAAAATTAAATCTTTAATTGATTTGAAAAAAAAGGAGGGGGGTCTCTCTTCATTTTTGACAAAAGAACTGACGATTTTTGATTATATAGACTTTGTATTCTGAAATAACCAAATATGGCTAAACGCTAGAACAGAGATTCATGAATATACGCTCTACAAGCTGTCAACATGATTCCATATTAACACAATCATATCTCACAACTTCCAACTATACAAAGACGACGGCATTCAAGATTCACTAAATCTGAAACAACAACCACAAAAGCATCAAGTAGATGTGATTGCCAGTCAGCACTGCAGAACAGAGTGAAAAAGCTTTTGATAGGAAGTGAAATATTTCTAGTGAGTATCATCTTTAAATTATTGGGTAGTATGTAACAATGTCTTCTTTTATGTTATAGTAAGTAGAAATAGTTTAGACTTTTTCTTTGTTTGGAGGTTATGTAATATTAAGTGCTACTAAGGTGAAAATTGTGTCTCGCAAAATATCCAATTTCTATAATAGATATGATTATTGTTGACCATAAGAAGATTACAAAAAATGAATTTCCACGTTAGTAGCACAAGGAATCGTAAATTGTAATTTTTCCGCATTCAATTTTTTGGTAAATATGAATAGATCCCACAATAGGCTTACATGGATTAGTGGACGCAATGAAAGGAATAACGATTTACAAATATGTTACAAAAATCTGAGAAACAAATTTGCTAACAACAAATTTGAACTCAAGCAATGTCAAAAGTTGTCGACTACTCCTTTAAACGTCTCAAATAGGTTAATCTAATATCAGTACTCGGTTTTAACCCGTCAAATTACATTAGCATCTCACTAAAAAACAATTCGCACTTATTTAATAAAAGTTCATTATACTACATGTTTGACATACTTCTGCTTAATTTGCCGGTTGTGAATGCAATGCCTTTTTTTACTTTAAAATTGAATACATTCTTTTCAAATCCTAATTGGATTTTAATTGACCCATTTTAAAGCACTGTCGTATTCTTTTATTTGTTTCTACATTTAAACAATACGCGATTGTTATAGAAGACGTTTTATTCTGAATCTTTCATGTTTTAATTTTTACACCCTATACCAGGCACATTTTATCTTAACTTATAATGAAGAAGTATTTAATGTCATCAATTCAAACCTATGCTATGTCTCAGATCTATACATCGTCTTTAATAAATCATACTTATAATGATTGAATCTTTTTCGTGATTTTATAATTGTTTTACAAGCTTTAAATTAAACTTCAAAACATCTTTTTTTTTTATAGATATAGTCAGCTTTGCCTTTAGTTGTTTGTTTCTGAACATTTAAAAAAAAAAAGATTTTTCATCTATGAAACAGTTTTTTAACCTGTTATACGGTATTGGTTACATCCTTATTTTTTCAATGAAATATCACAATAACCCTCTTTTTGCTTATCGACAATGTGTGGATCTGCCACATTATAAAACCTAAAGTGCCAAAATAAAATCATAAAAACTTTGTCGAGATGAAAAATCTTGACGGGTTTTAGTAGATTTTGTCAGGTGTTGCAATGGACTTAAAAATTGTGTAATGGACTTTAAAAATTATGTGAAGTTACGTTTTTCTAGCTGTATTTTTCTTTTGGCTGTGTGTAGAAAGCTATACGTATGTTGACTAACTTGGATAAGAAGCAACATACTTTACAGACCGATACAGCCATCAACGTTGTCTTATCTGGCCAGATCCTTCGCCAAGTAATGCTTCAGTTCCATATAGTATATCCACTTTTGACTGAACAAAGGTACAGAACTGTCCATCGTATAAAGATTAACTTGCCGGTTTAGTAGATCAGTCTAATCGTAACGTGTTATACTTATGAAGACTGTAAATATATCTTTACTTTTAATCATGTCTTAATATTATGTGTAATTTTTTCATACTTCAATTTTAATATCAAATACTCATGAAGGCTGTATAGAAATCTTTTACATTTATTCATGTTTTTCATATTATATGCAATTTTGTTTTCATACTTTCATTTTATACAAAAACATATAAGAATGTATATATATATCTTTACTTTTAATCATGTTTTTAATATTATGTGCAATTTTTGTTTTCATACCTTTAATTTATATTTCATGTATTTATGAAGCCTGATGTTTTCACTTTCTTATATTTCATGTTTTAGATATTGTCAATATGTTTGAATGTGTTTTTATAAAGACAGGGCCCTGCGTAAGAACAGCGGTTAGCTGAGACGGGCCACCCTGTATAAATATAATAAAAAAATAATAAAAAGTTTAACGCCTAAACAAATCTCAGTCTACCGGCAGGTGGCAATATTTCGCCTTCTTCTCTCCGATGTATATTCATGACATTTTCAATCGCCCGAGCTGTTGATGTTTAACATTAATATTAATGAGTCAGAAAAATATTTTTAAAAACCCTATAAAATCGAAAATATAGATCTGAAAAACAAAACATGTTGCATATTAATGTATACATATCGTGTAAATATAATGCAAGTACATTTTTCGAAATATATGTGACATTTCATGCAATTTTACTGGCAAATTATTGGGCTATTCCAGAAATTAACTGTACACCCCCTAAAGAAGGCATTGGGAATTCCAGGTTTGATATTTGCCTTCTTTAGGGGTATGTTCCATCTTAAGACAGACAATTGGGAATTCCCGTGCCTTCTTTACCAATTTGATCAAAAAATAAATTGTGAATATTTTGGGAATATGCACTAAATTGGCGAAAATATTTCGGAATTCCCATGCCTTCTTAACCATCATGGAGGGAAAACGTTGATTTATTTTGGGATTTCCCACTGAGAAATTCATGCAAAATATTTGGGAATCCCATGCCTTCTTTGGGGGTGTACCATTAATTTATGGAATAGCCCATTTCACGCGATGAACCCGCAAACTAGACCGGTGATTTTCTCTACAAATATTAATTCAGTGTAAAATATATATTTATGCTGATACGTTTATAGCAAAATTTAGACTTTTTTCTTCAAGTCCTGTGAAAATCTTGCGTTAAAATGTGCTAAAACAAGATTAATGTAATGGTTGCTTTTGTTTAACTTGCTGACACATGATAAAAAATACGATATCTCCGAAATTCTATCATTGCGCATGCGTATCCAATAACTTTCAATATGAAAGTATATATCTTTAAATACCCGTCAAATACACAAATTATCCGCCAGCTAGTCCAATGGTTAGCGCGCCTGACTCATAATCTCAGAAATTGGATCCGATGGAGTTAAGGTTAGAAACTTTCCATTCATTTGGGAACACACCAGTTTGTAGAGAAAGATTCATAATGTATGTCAAACTATCAACAATTGCTGGTCTAGCCATCTTTAAAATTCTTACACTTACATCATCAAGACCTGTTGCCTTATTTGCTTTCTTATTAAGAATTTCATCATTTACAAAGTTGCAAGAAATTTGTGGAAGATCTAAAGCTGGATTTGCACTATCTGAACATTTTAAACTATTACATCTGTTGTTATCATTACAATCACTTACACTACTACCATTCATCAGAGTATTTGCAACATTAACAAAGTGCGTATTGAATCCATTCGATATATATATCACTCTCTGATTCAAGAATATTACCATTAATATTTAAGGTTGATGGATTTACACTTGCTTTTTTGGGAAGAGCATCTCTCAGTGTTTCCCATAGTTTACCTGAATCACCTTTGGATTCCCTGATAGTAGCTTTATAATAGTTTTCTTTGGCTTTACGGATCATATTTGTAACTTTGTTGCGGTACAATTTGAATGTATCCCAATCATAGGTGTTATTAGACCTGATAGCTTTACGGTGGAGATAATCTCGTTTGGACATATGCTTAAAAATACCACTATTCAACCATGGAGATGGGGCAGCTCTGACACGCTTATTTTTCTTAGGAAGGTGTTTATTTACAATAGAATTTAAGGAATCTTGCCACTTTACTTTTTTTAATGATGTTAAGTTCCTTTATTCTAGATATACATGTATTTTTCGTTGGCTACTTACCTAGACAAGAATCTATATACTCGATAGAGCTACTTGATGTTTAAAACTCAAGCCGCTGCGATTAAGGAAGTTATTATTTTACTTCGAAAATGTAACTGACAAAGCAGAACTACATCAATCGAACTCTATTCAGTGAATAAATTAATCTGATATGCCGTTTTTAGACTACCTATACAAGTAACCATGACAAAATGTTACAAATTATACATGCCCTAGTTTCTTAAGTAGTTTGTTTAAGGTTAGATGCGCACAAGAGGATTGCCTCGTAAAATCCGTATAGTTAAACCAGAATGTAAAAATCAATTCAAAATGTCAGGAGGATTTCATCAAATGTGTTTATAATCGTGTTTGGCTCTTGTGCTTGATATTTTACTTTTTGTGACTTCTTAAATAAATTGTTTGTAGGTTTTTCTATTTGGAGCATGGAAATGGTGCTGTAATGTACAACGTAGATTTGTCCAATCATATTTTTTAACCTAAATAAGTTTCGAAACAACAATTGTTTTTAGGGTGCATATTTCAGGGGGATTTTCTGATTTATTCTTGTATAAAACAGTCAAAAACACAAAAAAATTACCTATTTTATGTACCTATAGAAGTATATGTTATCTTAAATGTCAGTGGGAAATATGAAAATTGGAATCCACATATCTTGAGCCAATCTGTTTCGTTCGGAATACTTAATTGCTTTAAAAAAAAACACATACACAGAACAGTATTATACAAACGATTTTGTTAATACGCAATATTTGTCAACGTAATTCTACATACAGAATGCCATGATTTTGCGCAGCAAAATAGTGTATTTGCTATAGTATTTTTTTGAAGTCCCGGTGTAATGAGACTGAGTGTCCCCCATAACCAGGAGTCCGGCTCTAATTGAACTACACGGAATAAGTCGCAATCGATGATTTATTGATCGCACATGTACAAGTACGTTCT
>JXSR01S018649.1:20476-31044 GCA_000969725.1 Ophiothrix spiculata
AATAATAATAATGACATTTATAAAGCGCCTTTTGACCGAAATAGGATACAAAGCGCTGAGAAAAAGAAAGAGAGAGAGACAACCAACTATTTAGGGAAGAAGTGGGATTTCAGAGATTTTTGAAAGATAGCAAGGAAGTGATGCACCTGGCAGAGGCCAGCAGACTGTTCCAAAGACGAGGAGCAGATGATGAAAAGGCTCTGTCACCGGACACGGTTGGAGTCCTTGGAACGGTCTTATGTTGATGCTATGGGTAGTTGCCAGTTAAACTCTCTTTCTGAAAGGAGAGAGAACCATTGTCGTAGGTTTGCTGAAGAGCTCCCTAATAATGAGTGATCAAAATCTCTTCTCCTCCTTCCAGACTTGAGAGTCATGGTTGCTCCCTTCGTAATAGTGTCAATATGTTTCAAATTCGGGTAGGACAAAGTGCTATAGATAGTCCTATTCCCCATTTCATCAACATTTTAAAGGATTTAACTCGGGAGCTAAACTTTGAAGCTTGCTAATGATATCTTATGTTTATGGTCACATAACAGCCAGCGGCTGACTGATGACCAACATGATAACGCAAGCAATCACTGATATTTCAGCTTTGCTGCTGTTTCCATATACCAGACATCAGACAGCAGCTTGTTGTTATGTGACCAAGGCATGAAGCATGTTGTTTTTCAGCAGCCAGATGTTATGTGACCAAGGCATGAGGCATGTCTTTTTCACTAATCAATTTAATTTATTTGTTATTTTTATCTTGCAGCTGCACAAAGGTACTAAATATCCCCAAAGTGACCATCAACTTGGAGACGTGGCTGGACACCCCCTTGTCTCTTGACCCCTGGCTGGACACGGGACAGATCATGAATGCAGGAGCTCTTGGCATATCTGCAAGGTAAGGGAAATGTTGATTTGGGGTTGGGAGGGCGTGGCTAGATATCCATTCGTCTCTTGTCCCCTGGCTGGACATGGGACAGATCGTGGATGCAGGAGATCTTGGCATATGTGACCCGTCATATCGAAAGGTACCTTAACCCTAACAGAACCAGATCTCACTAAATCTCACTTTAGAAAATCATGAAAATGCGCTAAGTCCCGATACGTCATAGACGGGGGTTATATGCAGGGACCAAATCGCTGGCCGGGCAGCGTCTCCGCGGTGGCTTGCTACGGGTATGACTCACTTGGGGAACGGGAGGTCACTGGTTCGAATCCTGGTGAAAACACGCATTTTTCAGCACCCTTCCCTTTTTGAGGAGATAGGCTAGAAATGAGAAAAGTTACATGATCAGTTAGGGTTAAGGGTCCCAAAATGAAAATTGATTTTTTGGTCTCATCTGAAAGATTATATTTTAAGCTTTAAAATGACACCTTGCTTTTGGTTATTGGATGTATGATTGCAAAGTTACATCTAAATTGGTAAAAGGCATCCGGCTGATTCAGAAAACTATTGTTCTGAGAAAATAGAGTTTTAAGTTTCTGCACTGGTAAAATTTGAATGGAGAATGGATTTTTATCTCGGTTTTTAAAACATTTGTTTTATGTTTCGGATGTTGGATAATATGATAGAATACACTTCAAAGGTAATGTTTCTGATGAAATTAGAAATTCGACCTTGGATGTGATTTTTGACTATGATCAGCTTCAATGGCCTGTATCTCGTAATTTACTATGCCGGTATTAAGGTACCTTTCGATATGACAGGTCACATGTCTTCAAGGTAAGGGGTATTTTTGGTTTCATGGGGGCGGGGTGGGTGGGTGGATTAGGGATTCAAAAGTTACCATCTATCAACCTGGAGATGTACCTAGATAACTCCTTGTCTCTTGATCCTTGGCTGGACACAGGACAGATCATGGATGCAGGAACTCTTGACATATCAGCAACTTAAGGGGTAGTGGTGGTTTCATTGGGCGGATTGGGTAGATGGAGAGGGGTTGAAAAGTGACCATCAACCTGGACACGTGGCTGGACACCCATTGTCTCTTGGCCCTTGGCTGGACACCTGTAGACAGATCTTTTATGCAGGAGCTTGTTGCATACCTGCAATGTAAGGGATAGTGTTGGTTTCATGGGGGCGGGGTGGGTGGATAGTGGAGGGGTTCAAAAGTTATACCATCAACTCTCTTCTCCCTTGGTTGGACACGGGGCAGATCATTGATGCAAGAGCTCTTGGCATATCGGCAAAGTAAGGAGTACTGGTGGTTTCATTGGGCGGATTGGGTAGATGGAGAGGGGTTCAAAAGTGACCATCAACCTGGAGAAGTAGCTGGACACCCATTGTCTCTTGGCCCTTGGCTGGACACCAGTAGACAGATTTTTTATGATCTTTCATGCAGGAGCTTGTTGCATATCTGCCATGTAAGGGGTAGTGTTGGTTTCATTTGGCGGGGTGGGTGGGTATTAGGGATTCAAAAGTGACCATCTATCAACCTGGAGACGTGCCTAGACAGTTCATTGTCTCTTGACCCCTTGCTGGACACGGGACAGATCATGGATGCAGAAGCTCTTGGCATATCAGCATAATTGCAGGAATTCCTGCTTTTTGAATGATTTTCAAGTCATTTCCTGCAATTTACCCCAACAGGATTTATTATGCGAGAGTCAGTTTTTATTAATTTTCCTGCAAAATTGTTGCTTACCACTGGCATCCCTGATCCTTGGCTGGACACGAAGAGATCATGGATGCAGAAGCTCTTGGCATATCATCATGCTCTTGGCATGTCAGGGGTACTGTGGGTTTCATTGGGCATTGTAGGTTGGTGGAGGAGGGGCCCTAAAGTGCAAGTACAGGTCTACGTAAACCAACATTGTCGCATAAACTGTATTGGATACGACACTAGACGTGGCTGGGTCTTTGACCAAACCACTTTTATTTTCCTTCCGACGCCACTGAGCTCAATGGCAATGCTGTTGTACAGACTCACAAGGTATACACTGTATGCAGCGCCCCAAGAAGGAGCATTCGCACAGGGGACCAACGGCTTAGCATGACTTTCCGAACCACAGAGCAATTAGAGTAAAGGTTCTTGCCCAAGGAAACAAGGAGACATAAACCGCTTGGCCCAGGGCTTGAACCCACAACCTCTGTATTACGAGACCAATGCTCTAACCCCTCGGCCACAATGCCCATGATGGACAGACTCTGATAGTAGCAAGTGAAATTAATTAAACAAAGAAAAAACACAGTAAGTATATTGCAGATATATTGCAAGCTACTTCCTTTTCCCTTGGAGAAATCCTGAACAACTTAAGTATAGTAGACGATCAATGCTCTTGTATAACTTAAGGCTGTATCTACTATATCAAACATGTGTAAATACAACCTTTTAGCATGGGAGTGGATTGAAGTGAACTTGCACGTTTATAAGCAGTATGTACTATGCGCTATAAATGCACATACTGTGTTTTTCTTTGTGGGATTTTGCTATAAAGATGAGTAACACATCTTCACAAACCAGACAGCACATTTCTCACAGCCTAGTTAACATGGCAATAAATCATTCAATAAGATTTTTACAATTCCATCAAGCATTTTATCACTTTAAAGCGTAGGCCTACAAACTCGAAGGTGAGATCAGTGGCACGGACCAGGAACATACGGTCGTTCACACAAGATCTTAAGCATAGAGGGGAAAGATAAGGTTGTTCACATGATATCCCTTTTAGAAGTGCAAGCCTATAAACTACACTGGCGGTCAAAAGTGTTTGCGCACAAAACCTTTAACCAACTATATCTCGAGAACCGCTCATCATTTGCGCAAACACTTTTGACCGCCAGTGTAGCTCACAAGGCAATAACACGTACAGAGTATGAAGTGGTTCACACGAGAGTATAAACTTATATTGCATGTGCTTATTGGGAAGATTTGATTGGCATAACATCACTTTGGAAGTTAAAGCCTGTAAACGTTTGATTAGGTGGTTCACATGAACCTATTATCATGTAGATGAGAACACAGCATTGGCGTAGCCAGGGGGGTGCGGAAGGGGTGTACGCACCCGGGGTCTACAACAAATAAAAATGGAATAAAGGAAAAGTAAATAAAAGCAATAGGAAAACAATGAAAAAAGGGTGCAGTAGTCCTAATTACTGCTAAATATTACGTTTGGCGGCCCGTCCGATATAGGCAGGTGCCCCTAGCGGCTCCTGGACCCGTCACCATTTTGGACTAGGTTTTATTGTGCACCCCGGGGTATGCAATCCTTTCTACGCGGGCGCACAGGTACAGAGAGGGAAGTATGGGGTGTTTCAATTGACACCGCTTTGCAAGGTCTTTATAAAACGGGCTTTAAAATCAAATCAAGAATCGCTGACAGATGGTAACGATCTTCAGCGACACCAAGGAGGGTTGCGGTGGCCAATGAAATCTGAATGCTTTTTAAAAATGTTGTGATGACATAAAATTAGTTGGGATGTCATTAAGATTTCTTTGGCCAACCAAGACCTGTTGTCAGCCTTTTTTTTTTCGTTGCTACCAGCCGCCACTTGTCGAGGTGTCGCTGAAGGTCGTTACCATTTGTCCGCAAATCTTGATTTGATTCCCGTTGAAGTCCGTTACCTTCTGCCGAAGACAAGTCGTCACAATGTAAACCCATTCTAAGAACCATGACATAAATAACTTCAGCAGATGTAAACCTATAAACTTGTAGATGGGATCATGCATGGAGAGAAAAAAGGGGGAAGTGCACGGTAATTAACATCAATTTACAGTGTTGTCAACCACTTGGCCCATATTCATGAAACCCTGCTGACTCTATTATATAGTTGGCAACTAGCCTATTGTCTACTTGTCAGATTTTGACAGGTAGACAGTAGGTTAGTTGCTAACTAGAGTTAGCAGTAGCAGGGTTTCATGAATATGGCCCTGTTCAACAGTCTTCCTCACTGAGCTACAGTGAAGTGCCAAGACAGTACAGTATGTATTACCATAACATTAACATTGTGGTGAAAAATTGTTCTTACTCTCAGTAATATCATGTTTTAAATATTTATAGTGAAAATTGCAAGTAGTTGTGACTACAATTTCAGTACCTGATTGCTCTCAGTATTTCAAAAGAAGATCATGCGAATGTAGGCCATAAATTATCAAATCAGATGGCGTAATCAGGTATAAATGATTAGGCCTAGTCTAGTCTGCTTGGACTCCTGGGAGGACAAGAGGCTTAAGAAACTTCCTGGTTCTTGCTCCAAATCTATCCAATCATCTCTCTAGATACTACCCTCTAGCCCCGGGCAGTATCTGGAGAGTGATTTGGGGGTGACCCACTAGTCACGGGCGATATCTGGAAAGTGATTTTGAGTGTGACCTTTAAGCTTACTAAACAGTTATATCTATCTTTGTTCTAGATTTTATTAGAAATATGACTTGGTGAACCATTGTTAAAATGTCAAGTTTGAATAATTTTATGAGCATTCTTTCATCACACAGCCTGGAAACATACTTTTTATTTTCAAAATGTTTTGAGGAAATGAAAGAAAATGTTTTTTAGTAGGCTAACATGAATTTGTAGTAAAATGTTGAACATGAATTATGTTGTCAAGGGAGAGGTGTATTATAGTGGTGAAGTTTCTAACTCATAATATGGCCAAGTAAAAATAATTGTTTGTTCCCGGTAACATGCTCTGAAAACATGGAGGAAGAAAGAAGGAAACAAATTTTATTTTAGCAAAAAAATTTATGCTTTCAAAATATTGGGATGGAAGGAAGGGAAAATATTTTATTTTATCAAGAACTTATGTTGGTTACAAAAACATCAATATGTACTTTTAAACACATTTTTTGGATGAAAAATATGACTAGCTCTGTTGAAAACACTAATTTTAAGTTTCTTTTAGAAGACTCTGATCTCACTCATTTTCATGATATCTGATTACATGAAAGACTGCGGGTGGACATCATCAGTTCTCAAAATAATTGACGTATTAAGGAGGCCATCTCTCAACATGTACAGAGGGAAAACTGGGGCGAAGAAGAAATATTTTATTTTTTCAGAAAAGTGATAACATTTGCATTTTTCGGGTGCATTTTGGGGGAAGGAAGGGTTACCGGAAACAGAAATATTATTTTACTTGGCCTATCCAAGTATTTGAGAGTCAAATGTATTTCATTTTTTATTTGCTTAGGCTTGGCATCCAAAGACATTCGCTCGTCCGAGTGACATTCGCTCACCCTACCAAGAAAACTTCGCTCCACCGGGAAGTGACATTTGCTTAACAAATTTCATAACATTCGCTACACTTCTGATTGAATTGGCGAAGATCGCTCTGAATATTCTTGGGTTTCTTAATTTATTCAATAATAATAGCACTACAACATGCGCGAGTTGCATTTCCTTTCATCAATTGAAACTATGTTCGTGCAATGAGAGCAACATTCCCCCTCCGTTTTAACGAATAAAGGCCGGTTCAGACTCCCTTATGGTATCGAAGAATATTTTGCTTAGAATATTCTATACTGGCGACAAAATGACGTAGGTCATGGAATAACACTGTGTGTTTAATTAGATGACCTACATCATTTTGTTGTCAGCATAGAATATTCTAAGCAAAATATATTATACGATAAAGGAGTCTGCACCCGGCCTTAGTCAGAGCGAATACCAAGAGCGAATGTCACTCGGCTGATCAAATGTCTTTGGATGCCAAGCCTTACAGATCATCATTAGCATTACTTGATATAAATACTCACTAATCAACCTAAAATTATAGTAAAATGGGTATTTTTGATATGTACTACGTGAATTAAAAAAAAATTATGCATGGACAACAAATGATCTTGACCTTGATAAAAGCACCTTATCATAAATTTCTTGTTATTGTAGTAAAGCAAATTTAATATACTTTATTTTCTAAGCTTAATTTAGAGCATTTCTATGAGTTTTAATTCAAGTTAAAATCTAGGCTAGTATAGACAATATATCTGCATGTAATTGACATACTCTCGCCATTGATGGGGTAAATCCACAGAACCGGACAGGGAATCGGAACTCAGAACGAGGTCAAGTATGATAAATACACTACTTGTTCTCGCTCTGAGTTCCGTTAACCGTCCGATTCTGTGGATTTACCCTATCAACGGCGGGAGTATGTCAGTTATAGATATGGTCTATTATAGGTTTAACCCTTTGAACCCTGACCATTCCACATATATCTGTGCCACTAACCCGGGCCCACCAAAAAGTGTATATAACCTTTAAACTTACTTTAATTTTTAATTTTACAGTTGTCTGAATCGTTCCACTGATCAGCATTCAAAAAAGAATATTTTATGTTGGCCAACTTATCCAACATTTATGTTGCAGTCTGTGGGCAAAGGCCTGGGGGAGGGGTACTTACATTGACGGAAGGTACGGGTATGTGCCTTCCTGGAGACCCCCTTTTCAAGCCTCCCCTTCCGCTCCCCAAGATGCTCTTTTCAAGATTACTCCAGTTCCGAAGACCCCATTTTCAAAGAAAATGATTCAAAAATGTATTTTATCATGTTTTCAAGCTAATTTTGAGCGATTTTTAGCTCAAATAGTTGTATTTTTATGGGGGGAAAAGCAGTTCCTGAGACCTCAATTCGGGAAAAAATCAGTTCCATAGACCCTCTTTTTGAACAAAATCCGTTCTGCAAGACCATATGTTCGATATCGCAGATCTCACATACCTACCAAAAAAAATTTGAGTACCCCCCCCAGGGCAAAGGCACATTTGTTGAAAATTGTGATCAAATTTACATAAAGGATTTTTTCACTTCTGTCAAGCTTAACCCTTTGAACCCTGGCCATTTTACGTGTATCTGTGCCGCTGACCTGGGCCAACCCGAAAGTTAAAAAAAAACACAATATAACCCCTAAACTTACTTTGATTTTTATTTCCTTTGTTTTACCTTTTCATTTTAGAGTAGTCTGATTTATTCCTATAACCAGCATTTATAAAAGAGTACTTTTTATGCCGACCAACATGTTCAACATTTACATTGTAGTCTATGGCGAAGCCAAATTTATTTAAAATTTTGGTCAAATTCACCAAAATATAAGGAATTGTTTACCTCTGCCAAGTAAACAAAAGCAAACTGACCCATCAACCATGGGTTCAAAGCTTCATTGATGTCTTCTGATATAAATAAGACCATTGAAAATTGTAACTACCCATGCCTGTTGACAGACAAATAAACTCTCTGACATGTGACCTAAAACGCCGGTAAACCGGCTCATCGGGTATACAGTACATGTACACGTGAGCCATTATACCGGCTCGTCTGGTTCAAAGCTGGTTAAATGACCCATCAAACCTACAGATTCAAAGATTCATTCATGTCTTCCAAGGTAAATAAAACCATTAGAAACTGTAAGTTCCCATGCTGGATGACAGGCACATCAACTGACCTAAATACGGGTAAATTGGTTCATCGGGTATATGGTAAATGTACACATGAGCCGGTATACCGGCTCATTATACCGGCTCATCGGGTATACGGTACTTGTACACATGAGCTTGTAGTGTTAATTGTTCGTCATCATGTTCAATTGAAGGTTGTAACTCACAGTAGCCAGACATATGCTTAAGGACCCTTAACTCTTTTGGGAAAAGACTAAAGGAAACTTATTTTCAGGAAATGCTTCTGTTGCAAAAATACAATAGGAGAGTGTTTTAGACATTATTGCACATGCTCAAGGGTGATTTTATTTGAGAAAGACAATGGCGAGAAGAGGAAGCCATGAGAGAAGTCTTAGGCATTGTTATTATTTTTAATTAAGTGGTTTTCTCAGAGATGCAAATCCTACATTTATTTTCTTAAAAATTTAGTATTGATAGATTTAATTGTGCTGATAACGAACCTAGAATTAAAAAAAATAGGTCACCGTGCTCGTTTTTTAGATACAGGCATTTCAAAAAGTACATATTTCCCAAAAATATCACCCGATTTACCACACAAAGTATAGGGAAAGCTCCAAAAAGTCAATCATTATGTGCTTGTAAAATAGTAAATACTCCATTTATTTTTTAAATTTTACATATGTTAAAGCACTTTTTGCGCACTTCAAAATACTGAAATAAAAAAATATGGTCACTGTGTTAGTTCTTAAGGGGTTTTCTCTAAGATAGAAATACTCCATTTATTTTCTTGAAAATTTAGTATTGGGTAGATCTATTTGTGCTGATAACAAATCTAAAATTAAAAAAATAGGGTACCGTGCTCGTTTTTGAGATACAGACATTTCAAAAAGTACATATTTTCCCCCAAAATCACCCGATTAACCATACAAAGTATAGGGAAAACTTCAAAATGTCGATCATAATGTGCTTGTAAAATAGTAAATCCTCCATTTATTTTTTTATTTTTTACATATGTTGAAGCACTTTTTGCGATCTTCAAAATTCTGAAATAAAAAAATATGGTCACCGTGTTAGTTTTCGAGAAACACGACCAAAACTGGCAATTTTTAGATAAAATTTGATTACTTTGAAGGCACATCTGCGTCTGCATAATTTTCCGCGTATATATTACTCAGCTATGTGGTGCGTGATTAACCAAACGCGATAGTAAAGCATGCGTTAGTTCAGTGTGCATTAAATTTGTGCACGCAAAATGGATGCAAACATTTTTTTGATTTTTTACTTTTTATTTAAAAAATCGTTATCCCGCAGTCGTAAGCAACTGCATCTCAGAGAAAACCCCTTAAGAAAAACGACCAAAACTGGCATTTTGTGATAAAATTTGATTACTTTGATGGCACATCTGCGTCTGCATAATTTCCCGCACAGATATGCGGCGCATGATTAACCAAACACGTTAGTAAAGTATGCGTTCAGTTTGCATTGAAATTTGAGCACGCAAAACGGCCGAATGTGAACATTTTTTTGATTTTTTACTATTTATGAAAAAAATCGATATCCCGTAGGCATAAGCAACTGCATCTCTGAGAAAACCCCTTAAACATTGTTGTATCCACTGGTCAAATCCAGCTACTGATTTTCAGAATATTGCCCTTACTATTGAGTTATTCCAATCACTTTCACTCACAAAATCAAATTTTGATACCATATGAAAATGCATATTTTTCTCATAACCCCTGTAAATTGTTACACCCATCTTAGTTTTTTTTTAAAGAGATATGGTAAAAATGTGAATATTTTGTTAACAAAAATAAATATCCTATATGTTTCTATAGGCCACATTTATGTTTTAGCATTAATTTGGCTCAAGGTATGCGAATGAAACTTTACAATTCCTTTATAGGGGATGACCCTTCATTCAAATATGAAAAAAGTGTATGTTAAATTTGTCACTAGATCGGAATACCTGCCTTTTATGTGACAGATGGAATTTGGTCAATTGTTTTTGTATTTCCTTTTTCTAGTTTGTTTATTTGTTTATTTTATTTAACAATTTGCCAGAAGGTAAGCCAGCTAGGATAAATTTGATAAACAATGTCAAAACTAAATCCAGAATATAGGTCATTGACTCATCCGTTGCTATGAACAGACAGGGTGTGTGACCACTGGCTAGAATTGACCGACAAAACTTGTCATTTCCTACGGGCTTTTAATAACCAGTCACCCAGATGACCGGCATCATTTCCTACGG
>JXSR01S018651.1:5424-48193 GCA_000969725.1 Ophiothrix spiculata
CGCGTGAAACAAAATGCACACGCTGTATGCGTCAGGTGAAGATTTACGCGATCTGCCTGGATATCGGGTCAAATCCCGAATATATCCGGAGGTACAATAACTCTGCTCCATGAGCGACACAAGATGGCGGAGAAAGACGGTTCCCCCCTATAACTTCCTTGGCAATGAATCACACTTATTGTTGGATGAGAGATTACATCGAACGATAATAAATGACAAATTCAATTTTTTTATGTCAAAAACATGTCTAGGCTTTAAGAGCAAAACAAAAATTGTAAACAGGACAGTGCAATTCTGATAACTTGTCGCCAAGACAGCTTCTCGTTCTATTCTGAAGCAGTTAGCCTGTTTTAATGGAGGGAAAGAAGCTTCCTATGGGAAATCCAAGCTACCATGACAGTACCAGGAGAAAGATCACCTCACTGCATTAGAGGATGAGATGCTTGATAAATGTTACAGATTTCCGGAATACAGCCTGATAACTGATACTTTTGGCTGTTCTGTTAAAGACCATCCATTAAACTATTGCACAGTCAAGTTACTATTTCGAATAATGCAGAACATTCTACTGAATATACAATGCCTAGCACCATTCCCATAAAATGCTGTTAGAAGGAATTTGGATGTATACTTTTATTTTAAATTTTTTTTCTCAGTATATTGATAATACCGGTATACCGTATATCAAACCATAATATGTGCATATATCAAAAATCATACACCTCTACCGTGGATATGCGCACCAACACCCTCACAGATAGGATGATTATGTACGCAGAGATTGTACTCACATAGTAATGTCAAATCTGTTTGCATGTGTATGTGTCAGGGATTGCATGTGTTCCCCTATCATATTTTACTCTTGGTGAAATCAAGGATTACCCACTCCATGGTCACACTCTTTGAAGTGGTGGTAGTGGAGGAATCATCTAATTCCATTAGAATGTTGGCTTTTAGCTATTTATAAAGACTATTTTCCTATATTATACTGTGTATTGGATTAGATTTGTCTGTTGAATAGTTTAGAATAGTATTTTTTAATCGTATCAGCATTATATATTATGTAACTCATTTCAACATTGTTGTAAACTGTTATTATTTCACATTAGTATTTATAGTCGTGTGAAGAAAACCTTTTCACTTTTACGCGTCTCGTGCTCCGAGATCAAAGTTCAAACACAACTCAAGCGATACTTGTGAGCTCGCGTGATTTGACAGTTCTGTTGCTGCGTGACTTGATGATCAATTTGATTGGTTTGTTGTTCACGCATGGTGCGATTTGGTCCCGCCCTGAATGATGACTTTAGTGTGATTTTGTTTCTTAACAAGAAATCCGACTTATCATTTGCTATCCATAATATGAGACAACATATGAGAGTGGGTGTAGTGTTAAAAACATTGAAGCTGTGCTTTGAATTTGAGCCCTAAGGCTAACAATCTCATTACCATACACTGAACTTGCAGTCAGGTATCTCCCGTCTAAATCTATGGTCATACCAGTCAAATTGAGGATAATGCTTAAGAAAAATCAGTGTGATGTTGTATATATAAATTGATTATTCTTTTCCATGATTTTTGTGAAACCTACAGACGGCGTGATTGAGAAAACTGAAAGCCGACTGACTCTGGTGTACTTGATCTTTATGCGACTGATTGATGCTATTATATACCAGCTGAACCGCATTTCTGAGGAATACCGATATGTCGGCAGAGAACTCCGCAAACTAACGGCTGAAGGAAGAAAGAGACGAGCAACAAGGGTAGGTGTGGTGTAGACTTTGTGAAATTTTATTTTGTGTGTGTTTTTGTTTTCACTCTCAGTTGTGAAGGTCATAATGTCATAATAAGCCTTTTTTAGGTATGGCTGACATTGCACACTCGACTAAACATCTTTTGTGTTTCCCGGGTTTCACCCAAACCAAAGTACGCCCTCTCCTATTGTTATCTTAATTTTACCCATTTGGAATAGCGTCCTCTCCTTTTGTGACGGCCATACTTCTAAAAGGCTTATGACATCAACAAATTTGAGTTAAATGTAGTCTGAACTTCCTGATTTACAAAAATTTATTGATGATAAGATCAACTTTTTTATGACATATTATAGCAACACACAATATATATTCAAATGAAGTCTACCACAACACAATAATTCTAAAATTCTTGGATGTTTATACAATTTATTATTAAAATTCAGTAATCACAG
This sequence comes from Ophiothrix spiculata, assembly GCA_000969725.1. Taxonomy (NCBI): domain Eukaryota; kingdom Metazoa; phylum Echinodermata; class Ophiuroidea; order Amphilepidida; family Ophiotrichidae; genus Ophiothrix; species Ophiothrix spiculata. The sequence goes on from JXSR01S018651.1 coordinate 7,628, forward strand.
TCTAGAAGTAGTGAAATACTCAACAAATATTTACGAAATGTACATGCAAGTGACTATTATGAAAAATGTAAAAATACACAATATTTACAAATACACCTTTAAAAAGTACAAAAGAAATACATGGGCGTAAAAGATATTGAACCTAAAACATGGACCATTGAAAATGTGAAATTGTTTTGAAATCCGACAAGTTTCATCACATTCTTGATTGATGTAGTAGAAAGATGAGGATGGATTTTCCCTGAGTAATTCACATGTATTCTTTTTCTTTTTTGTTGACATTTTTTTACATGTTTTGCAATTTGTATCCTTAGGCAAAGGCAAGGTATAAGTGTTAGTTATTATTAGTATTATTTCAGTGATGATCCACTTGAGCAGGTGCTCTGAGTTCCAGTCTCAATCTCTGCCAAAACAACCTCTGCCCAGGTCTATCCTTGGGCCATATTAGGTACTCTTTCTTACAAAGCAGCTTGCGTAGTGGCAATGTCATCTTATTCTCTGGGATGTCGTGCAGTAAAACCAAAATAAGGACATCCAGATTGTCATAAATAAGTCTCATTTGGGCCATCTCCAATTCCTGATTGCACCATCCACTTGCGACAAAATTTGGAGACAAAACTAAAATGGTTTTGTGACTCAACTGGATGTTTTCAGAGATATTTTCTATCTCAGAACGACCTGGTGTAAAGTCTCTAGTTTTGATGCACAGTTTTATTGGTTCTGGACCTTCCTCTAAATTTGGTTGCAAGCTTTCGTACACCCAGTTTTCATCATCAGACCTTTCGTTGTAGGCAACATAGGCATTGTAGTGAAGCTGAAGCATTTCAAACTCCTCATCAATATCAGGAAAAGGATGATAATGTCTGTACAGTAAGTACAGTTTGTATTTGATACGCCATCGATAGCGAATAAGGAATATGATTGTCATTAAAAGCAGAAATATAAGCAGAACACTGATTCCAATGTAAAATGTGGTGTATGACCGACAGTCTAGTTCGACTTGACTGACACTCATTCCTTTATATCTGTCAGGTGTTTTACAAACATATTGACCTGGTTCTAACCAAGTATCTGTGTCAGATAAAATCCATTTTTGGAACTCATTCTTTGTGAATCCTTCCATTTCACAAGTACAGCTGAAGGGATTGTTGCTTAAATCTAGTGAAACAAGAATAGATTTGCCTGATGATGATAGCAGGCACAGAGGAACTTCTTTGAGCTGATTTCTTGCAGCATTAAGATGTTTTAAAAAAGTCATATGCTCTAGCCCAGATAGAGTTTCAAGGCCATTTCCATCAATATAAAAATAGGAAATATTTCTAATAGCACTCTCTGTAGATACGTTAATATCTTTGATTTTGTTATCACTAATATTTAATGAAGTTAAATGTGGTGCTTTTATAACCAATATTTGCTCAATTGATTCAAGTTCATTCCTTGCTAAAGTAAGTATTTCTAGGCTGGGTATACTAATGTCAGTGTCCTTTGGATCTAACATCTGCTTTACAGAACCTGATAAATCAAGACTAATTAGCACATAGCATTCATAAAGAGCTAAAGTGTAAGGGAAGCCGTGTATTCTTAAATTTAGAATGGTGAGCTCTGTAAGTCTTGGAAAGGTAGAGCATAATGTTCCATTTACCATTCGTAAGTGTAGGTGTGCTAAATCAAATGTATGAAGTGATAAGAATGGTGCTTTAAGATCAACTTGTATGGATTTGTAAATTAAGTTAGAACTTCCAACATTTAAAAGCTCCAGGCTTTGAAGTGAGTGGAGCCATTTTGTATTGAAGTTAGTAAATGGGCTACTTAACCTGTTACTGGCAATATTCAGAGAGATTAAAGTTGAAATAGATACAAAGGCATCCTCCTCAATATCATTAATGGTGTTCGAACTTAAGTCTAGATGTTTCAATGATATCAGTTGACTGAAAGCATCAGAAGGGACTTTAGTTAGTGTATTGTCAGTTAAGTTTAAAACTTCCAGAGAATGCAGTCCACGAAAAGCATGCTTCTCCAAATTGTTAACTTGACAAGACATTACAGTTAGCAAGGATAAATTGGGTAACCATATAAAGGCATCATTTTTTATTTGAATCAATGGTGTATCCTTTAATGTAAGTGATGTAAGAGATTCATTGATTTGAACCAAACCTTGAAAAGTTGTGTTATCAAGAGTATATGTAGTGAAATATTCATCCAAAGTTCCAAGTTCAAGACTTATTATTGGTGAATGAAGATTTACTAAAGTTGGTAAAATAACGAAAGTTGTATAGAGATTGGTAAGATTTGAAAATGGTTCAAAAGAAGCCTTATCTGCATAACATCCCACCAGTTTTGCAGCACACACCCATTGAAATCCCTTAACACCTTTGATTGGCTTAAATGTAGCATGTGTTACATTAAGTGGGGTTAGATATATTAAGCTGAACACTTCTAGGTTTGTCATAAGTTGAAAATCCCATAACCAGTCATCTATTTCACCATAACGATAGTATGTGAAGAATGTTTTCAGAGAATGTAGATCAGTAAATACATGACTGGGTATGTACTGCAGTGGATTACCACCCAAATCAAGGTGCAATAGATTTTGAAAATCACTGAATATACCTAGTGGTAAATAGTATAGATGATTGACCTGCAGCTCCAATGTAAGTAACGAGCTAAGTCCTGTAAATGCTGTCGAGTTCAATTCTGATATCTCATTATAACTGAGATTGAGATTTGTCAGTACTGTCAAATTTCTAAATGGCGAACCCTGTATTTTTGTCAGCTGATTGTAACTCAAATCCAACTCAGTTGTCCAGTTTTTATCCAAATTAGGAATACCAAGTAGACTTCTGTGTGAACAATCAAGCTTACTTCCATTGTACATTTTACAAGCCAAGCTTCCTAATGGGTTCGCAGGTAACACAGTATTTGTTGTATTCACAACAATACAGAAGAAATAAAGTGCCAAAACACAGGAGAAAATTTGTACCGCCATCCTGCAAAAACACACCGTACAAGCTTATCAGCATTACGACACCAAATGGAAGGTAAATCTCTTATCAAGGACTAGATTGTTTAGGTAATGAGAGTGAAATCCTATAAATCACTGTCAGCAGTTACTTTCATTTCCTGTTAAGATGCTTCAAAACAGTTTAAATCATGCAAGACATAATATATTACAATGCTGGAGAATTTGCTTCAAATTAAACTCATAAGTTATCTGGCACAATGTTTAAAGGTTGATATTCCGATCTAGTGACAAATTTAACATATACCTTTTTCCATATTTGAATGAAGGGTCATCACCAATATAAAGCAATTGTCAAGTTTCATTTGTATACGTTGAGCCAAATTAATGCTACAGGGAACCATTGTGTCTAAGAGTGAACCATAGTAACCTATACAATATTTATTTTTGTTAACAATTTCAGTAATTCAGCACTATTTTAACCATATCTCTTCAACAAAACATAATATGGTCATGAAAAATTTTTAGGGTTTGGAGAAAAATATGTGCTTTATCTGGTATCAAAATCTGCAATTTGATTTTTTGAGTGAAAGTGGTTGGAAACACCTTTAACGTTAGTTGTTTTTTAAATACATTCATTTACACCAGGGAAATACAAGATTTTGTTCATATATATTTTCCTCATGATGCAATTTATGGAAGTTAATTTATTTTGTTTAATTTAGTACCTCCTCCATAAAAAGGATGGAAGAAGCACAATTAATCAATTGTTTTCCAAAACATTAAATTTGCTGAAGCCTTTGCCATGGTAGGTTGAGAACGGGAATACAATCATACTAAATTCAGGAGTTCTACAAAAACTGATGGTGGTCTGGATGTAATGGGAAATGTTATACTTTACCTTTAAAATTAGCACTAGTATTGAATTTAATTGTAGACATTTTGAGAATCAGTTTCAGTATCAATATCTAATTCAAGGTAATAGTGGGGTAGTTATGATTGATATAACTGTGATAAATGTAAGGTAAAATGTGACTTGCTCCAACAAAACCCGGACAAAGACGCCAGAGTACTTATGGACTTACAGCCCAATGTATATGCCACAAATCAATAGAAAACAGGAATTTTCAAGGGAAATCTTGGTTTTTATGTAGCAAAAGGTTGAGCAATGTTGACATGTGATATATCATTTTAAAGCTTGTAATTTCAGGTTTTTTCATATGGACAAATCAGACAAATGATTTTCCCAACTTTGTCCGGGTTTCGTGGGAGCAGGTCACAAATGTCACTTTCACTTTTGAAGAGGTTAGATTTTTATCACATAGGGAATATATAAATTAGAATCAAGATCTGGATATGTATTTCATTGTTTTCCACAGACTGTTTCATTAAAGCAAGAAAATCATGCAATACAAAGTAATAGAATGAAACTATAATTTTACACTATTCTGTTAGTTATCATCCTCTATTTGTACATGCAGTATGAGAAAATACAAATGGTTAGGCTTGTTTCATGTTTCAGTCACAAAATATCACATGGGATATGGGAAATATATGAGTAATATTTTGGCACTAAAATCAGAAAAAGTGTGAAAAAAGTTGTAGCAATCAGATTTATGCTCATTCAAATGGAAAGAGATATGTGATCTTCCATGGAAAACGGTATGATCTACAACAACATCAAAATTGAGTTACTGGTATCAGTGAAAGGCTTGTTTATTCTTCTTTAATATCAGTTCGGCGAAACTCACAATTCGGATACGTATCCGAATTCGGATACCCACGCACATTTCGTATCCAAATTGTGATACCCGTATCCGAATAAGGATATGGAGGGGTATCTGAATTCTGATACTCCTGTCATGGCGTAGGAAACAAATCGATAGCGCAAGCTGGCAAGTACATGTGGAACATCTTTCTTGCATTTATGATAAATGTATCTGTGGAAATGTCATTTTCATCTGTGAAATTCCAGCGGAACAGCTTCGAAACATGTCCTGATAGCTTCTTATCACAGAATACTTTGATAGAATTTAGATGACAAATGATGATAATGTTACTGACTTTAATACATACCGGTATGGTGCGCGGCGAAGCTGAATATTCATTTCAGCTGATATCCCGTTTCAGCTGTTTTTAATCCAAATTCGGATACGGGTATCAGAATTGTGATACGGAGTATCCAAATTCAGATACGTATCCGAATTGTGAGTTCCGCCTAACTGATATGATACCAAATTTGTGTAAATCTGTTTTTGATTGCAAATTTAAAGCCAAAAATAAACAATCATTGTACACACTTCATTATAAACACATTTACAAGAAAAAACATAAACGTGTTTGAAATTCAGTTGCTTAATGAAGCCTAAATGCCACGAGATTTGGCAGACATGCTTTGCTGGTTGTATTCTTACAAATATTTGAAAATTAGAGGAAATTCTGATTCCAGTTTTGAGTTAGGGTGATTAGTTGACTGTCAGCTGTCCCACGGACATTTCTAGCAAGAAATGGATCTAAAATGGTCACACAAATTGCAAAATTTACATATTCTGTATACATTCATTTACACTTCAAAGAACCCAATTTTCATTACTCTTCTAAAATTGACCTCACAACAATTTTCCACATATTTTCGTATTTAGTCGGCCAAATCTCAGAATAGGATTTGCCTTAAAAGTTGTATCTTTTAATATGGTGGGTCACATATGAAGACTTGATCAGCTTGCAACAAGAGGGCGCAATTCTCGTTATTTCAGAAATCTTATGCTAAGCCAGCTGTACTTATTTTGCTTGTCACAGTATAACACAAGAATTACAAATGATAAAAAAAGAAAAGAAATGATGGTGCAAACGCTGCATTCATCTGTCTATATATGTGACATGATCAAACTGATTGAATCACATGTCAGAAATATTGATTTTTTGATACGGAGTGATAAAGGCAGAAAAGTCTTATGTTTTTTATTGTTTTTTAAGTTCTGAAAATTGTCATATCTCTGGAACCAGATGACCAATTAAAATGGGATTTTGATAAGAATGTAGTATTTATAATGCACAGTTAAGGCATTACATACACTGTAAAGTGTGCAGAGGCCGAGTGGTATTACAAATCTGGGAGGCATGGCGCACTATAAATCCCCAGTATTTATTTATTTATTAAAAAATGAAAATTTAAAATTGCTGACATATGACTCATTTACCTTGATCACATCACATATATGAAGCAGGTACTGAATACCATTCATCTTTCTCTCTCTATAATACAGATTAGTCCAGAATACAATAATGGTGATCTACTTGTGCAGGTGCTTTGACTTCCTGTCTCAATATTGGCCAAAACAGTTTCTGTTCAGCTCTGTCATTAGGCCATTTTAGGTACTTTTTCTTACGAAGAAGCCTACGAAGTGGTGATGTCATTTTTTCTTCGGGGATATCTTGTAATAATATCAAAACGAGGACATCAAGATTTTCACAAATAAGTCTCATTTGGGCCATGTCCATTTCCTCACAGCACCATCCACTTGCCACAAAGTTTGGAGACAAAACTAAGATGGTCTTGTGGCACATCTGAATGTTTTCCGAGATATTTTCAATTTCACTTCGCCCTGGAATAAAGTCTCTAGTTTTGATGCACAGCTTTACTGGTTCTGGACCTTCCTCTAAATTGGGTTGCAAGCATTCATACACCCAGTTTTCATCATCAGACCTTTCATTGTATGCAACATAGGCTTTGAACTGAAGGTGGACCATTTCAATTTCCTCATTAGCATTTGGAAAATGGTGATAGCGTCTGTACAGCAAGAGTGCTTGTTTCTTATACCACCAATAACGAATAAAAAATATAACAGTCATCAAAAACAGAAATATGAACGGAACACTGATTTCAATATAATATACTTTGTATGACTTACAGTCTAGTTCTACTTGACTGACACTCATTCCTTTAATTTTTTCCGGAGCTGCACATACATATTGACCTGGTTCTAACCATGTGTCTGTATTAGTCAAAATCCAGTTTCTGAACTCATTCTTAGTAAATCCTTTCTTTTCACATGTGCAACTAAATGGATTGTTGCTTAAATCTAATGAAACAAGAACAGATCTACCTAATAATGACAGCAACCATGGGGGAACTTCTGTGAGTTGATTTCTTGCAGCATTAAGATGTTTCAAATTAATCGTATGTTCAAGCCCAGACAGTGATACGAGAATATTTCCATCAATATACAAATAAGATATGTTTTTGATAGCACTCTCTGTGGAGATTTTGATAGTTCTAATTTTGTTGTCACTCACATTCAATGAAGTTAAATTTGGTGCTTTTATGACCAATATTTGCCTGATTGATTCAAGTTCATTCCGTGCTAAAACAAGGATTTTCAGAGTTGGTATGCTAATGTCAGTGTCATTTGGATCAAATGCTTTGATCTCCTTTACAGAACCTGATAAATCAAGATTATTTAACACACAGCATTTATGAAGTGCCAAACTATCTGGGAAGTTGGATACTCTTACGTCCGTCATGATGACTTCTGTAACACTTGGAAAATTAGAGCATAATGTTCTGTTAACCATAATAATGAAAGTGTCTCTTAATTCAAAAGTAACCAGTGAAACGAGTGGGTATGGTATGTTGATTATTACAATGTTGGGAAAATGAAACTTCAAAAGCTCCAGTCTTTTAAGTGAATGAAGCCATTTACTCGAGCAACTTATCACGTTACTTTCAATATTTAAATAGGTTAAATTTGATAAAGATGTAAAGGCATCATCCCCGATAGTGGAAAACCAGTTTGAACTTAGATCTAGATATTTTAGTGATATCAATGGACTGAAAGCATCAGAGGGGACTTCAGTTAGTGCATTGTCACTTAAGTCTAAATCTTCCAAAGAACTTAGTCCACGAAAAGCATATTTCTCCAACTTCATGATACGACAGTGAAGTGCAGCTAAAAAAGTTAAATTGGACATCCATTTGAATGCATCATTGTTTATATGAATTAAAGGTAACTTGAGCAAGCCAAGAAATGAAAGAGTTTCACTAACATTTGCTAAGCTTTGAAAAGTTGTGTTATCAAGACTATGTGCAGAACAGTCTTTGTATGATGCTATAAGTGTTAGATCTTGTAGTGGTGAGTTTAGTGATCCTAATGCTGGGAACATATCAAAGGTTATGGACAAGATAAGTTAGATTTGAAAATAGTTTCAATGACGTTTCTCCTGTGAAACAGTCCATGGGTGAATAGGGAATACAAAACCAAAACAATTTCTTTACACTATTAAGTGGCTCAAGTGTAGCGCTTGTTATATTTACAGATATTGTAGACACTTCAAACAGCTCGAGACTAGTTGTATTATAAAAATCCAACATCCAGCTTTCTGCTTTACCATCAATATAACTGCTTATGTACAATTCTTTTAGAGAATATAAGTCTGTAAATATATGATCAGGTATGTAATACAGTGGGTTTAATTCCAAAGAAAGAAATGTTAGATTTTTTAAATCACTGAAAATGCCAGTTGGTAAGTAGGTTAGTTCATTGGATTGCATGTTCAGTTTTAACAAGGAGCTGAGTCCTTTAAATGCTGCAGGGTTCAATTCTGATATCGCATTGTGACTTAGGAGGAGGTCTGTCATTGCTGTCAAATTTCTGAATGGTGAGCCTTGTATTTCTGTCAGCTGATTGTAACTCAAATCCAACTCAGTTGTCCAGTTTTTATCCAAAAGTGGAATATAAAGCAGACTTCTGTGTGAGCAATCAAGTTTGCTTCCATTGTACATTTTACAAGCCAAACTTCCCAATTGGCTGTCATGTGATGCAGTATTTGTTGTATTCACAACAGTAAAGCAAGAACAAAGAGCCAGAATACAGAAGAAAATTTGTGCAGCTATCTTGATAAGGCACACAGTACAAACAAACTTAACAGCATTGACTCATCAAATAAAAGCTATTCTAAATTTTTATTAACATCAAGTAATGAAAGTGAAATATTTAATCAATGTCGGTTGCTTTCATTTTCTTATGAGCATTTTTATCCTCTATCTTTTTATTTGTTTGGTGGATTTCATATTTATCAGAGGTTTTTAGGTAGTGTCTCCGTATTATTTATTGTAGTTTTGTGCTACTCTACATAATTGTTGGAAGCTCATGCAAGTAGATACTCTAAAACCCGTATAAAACATTCTGCTTAGAAATGGTAGGGGGTGCTTTATTATGGATAGTGATTATGACAGAAAATACAGTGTAAGAAATGAGATGTACAGACTTTCTCTGAAAGTCAAAGTGAATATAACAATATTTAAAAAGATATGGTACATATGCTTTGTCTCCAATAAAATTAAGATTAACCTCACTTTCACATCCCTAAAAGCAGCACAACATAGTTTTAGTTTTCATCTATTATATAGGGAAACAGAAACTAAAGTCTTTTATCTTTTTTACCCAATAAAGGATGTTTCAATTTAATTCATCAAATCAAGCATACCGATACAATTGATAAACGCAACAAAGCTTGCAAGATTCATTTTGGGTGCTCATTGTTGTTTCACATACAAAAGTCACGAATTTTTTGAATGTTTGCGTTATGAAAGCGACACAAAACAGATATAATGGTAATTATGATTGGCTAAACTCAAGAGTAAGCTGTTTAAAAATTTACACAGACATAATTTTGATTCAATATGGTTGATTGGATTTCTGTTTTTGTGGTGGGTGCACATTAGAACAAGATTAATACAGATACATGTGAAAGTAGGCCTACTAGCAAATGGGGAAACAGAAAGTATCATATAACAAGATTTCTAAAAAAAAACATTGGTCTCAAACAAAATTGAAAGGGAAAAAAATTAAGCTGACCAGATTTAAAAGAACAACCAAAATCACATATATACACACACATACACCACCACAAAAGGAAAAGAAATAATTGTGAAAAATGTGGTTAGACACCTTAGATTTGGAAAAGATGTGCTCTGAGTCAACGACAAATGATTTAAACTTAAAGTTGTCTGTTATAGCCATATTGAATTCAATTTGGGATTCCCAATGTAATTCTTATTTCTACGTGTATTACTACATATATAAGCAATTACAAGGGGTAATTGGCACATCTTCATAAGTTATGAACACAAGTTCACTGAAAAATATTTGTCAAGATGCCCTTCCAAAGGTAACCATGGTTCTTTGTTTTAAACTGTTTTAACTCAAATCTATTCAAATTTTCAAATATTGCTTTATATTATAATTGCAAGGTACACATTTTAGGTCAATAATAAAGTCTTTGTATACAATAATATAATGAGGCATTCAGTAAAATATAATTGAGTTTCTAAACTTGGCACCATTTTTATTCCAGCAATTTAGTGTTATTCAGGTATTTTCCGATGATACATCGGATGGTTTTCATCTCTTTGTTTCCTTTGGCAGGAAACTTTACTTGCTCTGTGGTTAGGAATTTATGTGAAGCCGTTGGTCCCCTGTACAAATAAACTCCTTCATGGAGTATGCATGTCATGCAAGTACAGTTTATATTGATTGATTGATTGTTGTAATGCCCTTTTTAAAAAGATGCTACTGCTTTACGTCCAGTTTGGTACAGCATTTGTGTTGAATACTATTTGTATGTTTTTTTCCCACTAAGCCTATGAGCAAGTGTATCTCTGCTCCCAAAGTTGATTTTGCATGATTCTGAATACCGTAATTCGATCCCCTTTGACTGACAACCCAGACACTAGGGTTGGTATAAGAAGTCTGATATCTTCCCCTAAATATATGAATGGAAAAAAATGTCCCTAACACAACCATGCATGATGTAGGATAATATGAACATTTTAAATCAATTATGATTTGCCCTCAATCTTCCGACTGTTATTTACAGAAAACATGTCATTCTAACAATTCAATGAGTACCTGTGCATAACATCGATGATTATGGTTTTCAAAGGATTACTAAATTTTAGATAATGTGATTTATTGAATTAATATCTTGTACTTTCAACAGAAAAGGAAAGCTGCAGAGGAAGCTGCCGCTGAAGAAACTGCTGCTACAGCAACGGCCGAAGTCAAAGAGGAATCAGAAACAGGCGGCGATGGAGAGAAAACAGGTGGCGATGGCGAGGAGATCACAGTGGAGGAACGAGGTGTTGATGTCGGTGCCTTGGAACAGTCTAAGAGGTAGGCATGAGGTTGATGTCTGTGATAGTACATGGGTGGTTGATGTAGAGCTGCAGTTGGGTGAAGTCAATAGGCTCTATCTATTAATTTCTTTCTAATTCATTATTGGAATGGGAAGGGAGCTGATTGAAACAAATTTTCCGGTACTCTTGACGACAGCAGAAATTCCATTAAATAATTTTGGTCTCTGTTCATGTCCACTAATGTATCAGAAAGATCTTATTAATGGATATTTCACTTGTGTACATCTGTTCATACCTGGTGTTTGACACGTAGATTGCACACAGAGATTTGCTCTGGTAGAATGAATTCTCCTGTGAATTAGATCGTTCACATTGGACAGCTAGTTTGCACATAGACAATAGAATGATCAGATTCATCATCAAGATCAGCACATGCTCTTAATAATGAATTAAGATCACCACCATATAGGTTTTTCTCACCATGAAATATTCCATGTGGTAAAACTCATGGATAAAATGCCTATCAGTCTCATCTCAGCTCGCAAGTTCATTTGCACTGCAGTGATGTACGCATTTTACTGCAGGGATGAGATGACCTGATAGGCATGTGGTTTGTGATGAGAAATAAGAAATCACTGTATATATCACTGTATTTGTTGAAGAAATCGTATTAAGAAGATGTTACAAAGATGGCAGCCATAAATTTAGTTTTTAAGTGTGTTATTTTTTGAATATATATCAAAATATTACAAAAAGCAGTACTATAATGTAACCATGAACAATTAAGAGGAATAAAAGCAGGGTTTAAACTGACTTAACAGGCAAGAAAAAAATACCAGCGCTTAAACAGTTGCTACCATTGGAGCCATTTTTGTAACATATTTCAATTTTTGGATTTCTTGTTCCTAATGTACCTATTTCTATACTATTAGTTATTTCTATATGATAGTGTATAAGCTTAACTCATTCTTACATTTATACTACTTCTACTTATCTCTATATAATCAGGTTTGGGAATCTATACTATTTACTATCTCTACTTTATAATTTCTGATTATACCAAGGAATTTAAAAGAGGGGAATCTTGCTCATGTAGCTGCGTTAATCGTTCATCTGGAATTGCATGGTCAGAAACCAATAAGCCCATTAACCAAGCAGATTGCATAAATGTTTGGTTGGCCTCTCTAAAGTAAAAGCTTCAAAATTAGCGGGAACTAGATTTTTTGATTAAATTTCTTTTTAATCATGTTCTGTGTGTGGTTCAAATGTAGTCAGGCTGGTTAAATATGACTAGAATTTTGCTGGTTTTGTAAATTTGAGAGTAGATTTTCAGTGTCTAGAGAAATTTTGTAGCAAGTTAGAGAATATGAAATTTTGAGCATATCCTATGTTCGAGGCGACCTAGCAAAAAATTATCAAGGTTACCCTATATATTTTTTCACTTTGTATCCTCATCTAGATCATAATCTCAAAATAAATCCAAGAGTTAAAGCAACCAGTCGCTTTATAGCCAAGATATCCGCCATGTTCTGGAGGTTGTTTTGCATAGAAATAAAAAGGCAATCTATTTGATGGTGTGTGTTCATAAGGTTAACATGATGATCGAACAGTATTGATTCCCCTGTTAAATTCCTTGAATAATATTTATCAAATCTGCTGAATTTATCTATTTTCTGCCATATCTATACTATATCTTTGGGCTCTTCTACATGTACTCAATCTTCTTCTTACATCTGACCATTTCATGAAGATTATAATCAGGTGTGATGTGTTTGCTGTTACATATGCTTTTTCAAGAATTACAATAATAAAATGCTGATTTTTGCTTATGGACAAAAATAACCAATAAACAGATTTAAATAATGCAACTCCAATTCAGTTTTGTTATTAAATTCAGAATTCAAAAGGTTTTGTGATGCAATGCTATCATGCATCATAATGTTGTAATTTCACTCTCTGTTTCATTCTTTAACGATTAGAATTTAGGAATTATATCTTAGTTTTGTTCTTTTTAGGTGTATAAGTTTTAGATATTACATTAATTTTCATCCAAACTTTAATCTACCAGGTAGAATTAGATTAGAATAAATCGGGATATGGATATACTAGACTAGACTAGAAGTCTTTTTAAGGTGGTTTCAGACGACAGTAAATGTAAAATATACCTGTCCCAAAATGTTCTTTCCATGACAAGCTGGAATTTGCACATTGAGAAAAGTTTGTTGTTGTGCGAACTCACACCTGTTTTTTGCATATTCCACCTTTCAGAGTACTTAGCTAAACTGTATCCTAATTTTCATCTCCAACTTGAGCATTTCCTATAGCAACAGAGTTATTGATTTTTGTAGTATTGCTCTATATCGTTGTCTTAGTGGGATATTTTGACAGTGATAATGCTCATGGTATCATTTGGGATTGATTAAACATACTTAATTGTTTTTTGTCAATCTCAAAAATGATGATATCTTTTGAATGAAATTATAGTTATAGTTGAGTTAGATAAATAAAATGTTAAGATATTATAGTAGGTTTACAAAAAAGACAAAAATGACCCAGAGATTTATTTGGTTGATTGATTTGGAATATGAAGTTATAGATAAATAAAGTAAATGAATTGATTAGATATATTATGATAATATTTACCAAAAAGTTACATTTGACGAGAACGATATTTGATAGATTGATTCTGAATTTTAAATGTAACCGTAAAAACAATTACCTTACTTTTGCATGTTGCAATAGCTTATTTTATTTTGAGTTTTGATTTAGTTTTTAGTTCAATGTGTTACCCTGCATGCTTCTTCTATTCTTCCCTGTTAATGCACCACCTAACAGAGTGTCAATCAAAGAGGACCCGTCCACCGAGTCAGAGCGTGCTCAGAAGGAAAGGTATGTTTGCATGGTTGCTTGCTTGACTACTTACTTGCTTGTTTGGTTGATAACCTGCTCGCTTCAGATGCATCATTTTGTATGTTCTGTTTCAGGAATGTCAATATTTTGGTTCATCTCATAATGAAATTTGCATTTAACATCAAATGGAACGTTTATAAAAACAGCATTTCGAGGGTTAATGGGAGCCACAAGGTCGTATTTGCACTGTCAACAATCCCCAGACCTAAAGGTGCTTGATTTGAGTGATTTATTACACATGTGTATAAGATCATCTGTCTGGAAAGACCCACTGGGTCTTAAAACTTTTGATGTAGGGATTGTTGCCTGCGCAAATATGGCCTTGTGGCTGTCAACCCTCGATTTAAAACTAAAGAACAGGTCACACTGACATTTTGATAACTTACAGCATTACTTATATACAAATATATACAACAGATGGACAAAAATAACCAATAAACAGATTTAAATAATGCAACTCCAATTCAGTTTTGTTATTAAATTCAGAATTCAAAAGGTTTTGTGATGCAATGCTATCATGCATCATAATGTTGTAATTTCACTCTCTGTTTCATTCTTTAACGATTAGAATTTAGGAATTATATCTTAGTTTTGTTCTTTTTAGGTGTATAAGTTTTAGATATTACATTAATTTTCATCCAAACTTTAATCTACCAGGTAGAATTAGATTAGAATAAATCGGGATATGGATATACTAGACTAGACTAGAAGTCTTTTTAAGGTGGTTTCAGACGACAGTAAATGTAAAATATACCTGTCCCAAAATGTTCTTTCCATGACAAGCTGGAATTTGCACATTGAGAAAAGTTTGTTGTTGTGCGAACTCACACCTGTTTTTTGCATATTCCACCTTTCAGAGTACTTAGCTAAACTGTATCCTAATTTTCATCTCCAACTTGAGCATTTCCTATAGCAACAGAGTTATTGATTTTTGTAGTATTGCTCTATATCGTTGTCTTAGTGGGATATTTTGACAGTGATAATGCTCATGGTATCATTTGGGATTGATTAAACATACTTAATTGTTTTTTGTCAATCTCAAAAATGATGATATCTTTTGAATGAAATTATAGTTATAGTTGAGTTAGATAAATAAAATGTTAAGATATTATAGTAGGTTTACAAAAAAGACAAAAATGACCCAGAGATTTATTTGGTTGATTGATTTGGAATATGAAGTTATAGATAAATAAAGTAAATGAATTGATTAGATATATTATGATAATATTTACCAAAAAGTTACATTTGACGAGAACGATATTTGATAGATTGATTCTGAATTTTAAATGTAACCGTAAAAACAATTACCTTACTTTTGCATGTTGCAATAGCTTATTTTATTTTGAGTTTTGATTTAGTTTTTAGTTCAATGTGTTACCCTGCATGCTTCTTCTATTCTTCCCTGTTAATGCACCACCTAACAGAGTGTCAATCAAAGAGGACCCGTCCACCGAGTCAGAGCGTGCTCAGAAGGAAAGGTATGTTTGCATGGTTGCTTGCTTGACTACTTACTTGCTTGTTTGGTTGATAACCTGCTCGCTTCAGATGCATCATTTTGTATGTTCTGTTTCAGGAATGTCAATATTTTGGTTCATCTCATAATGAAATTTGCATTTAACATCAAATGGAACGTTTATAAAAACAGCATTTCGAGGGTTAATGGGAGCCACAAGGTCGTATTTGCACTGTCAACAATCCCCAGACCTAAAGGTGCTTGATTTGAGTGATTTATTACACATGTGTATAAGATCATCTGTCTGGAAAGACCCACTGGGTCTTAAAACTTTTGATGTAGGGATTGTTGCCTGCGCAAATATGGCCTTGTGGCTGTCAACCCTCGATTTAAAACTAAAGAACAGGTCACACTGACATTTTGATAACTTACAGCATTACTTATATACAAATATATACAACAGATTGTGACTTGATTGTCCCAGGTATTCATTGATGGGTATAAAATGTAAATTACCCCGGCTTGTCAAGGAAGCCTAATCAAAATTATTCGCAGACATGGTTCAAACTTCTTGTACGTGTTTCTTTGATATTTTCATCACATGACTCATTTTACTGGTAAACTGGTATCACAAGATATCATCTGTGGCAACAAACGGCCATCTCAAATCCTGCAAGCTTGTTGCAAGGTATTCAAAATGTAGTGTTCCCTGTCTTTTAGAGTAAATTGATTCAAAGTCAACAAAAAGTTGCCGTCATTGGATGTTTTAACTGTTATTGCGAAGTAATTATCATATTTTACCTAAAGTCAGCTTTAAGTTCTGTTGTTTGCAGGAGTTTTTATGTCATTATTATCAATGATTTTTTGAATTTTGTTTGTATGATTATGATTTTTTGACAACACTTTACAAATTCTTTGTACATCGTTTTCATGTGTTTCATTATGTAAGTCGTCAGCAATGTGATTTATCCGGTATTGGTTTTAACTATCCTTGGGAATAGAAGTAGAAGCTTAGATAAAAAGAAAAGTGCAGATAGGCAACAAAATTTTTTACACCTGGGGTTTGAGGCTAGTAGTAGTAGTTATGAATTTGCTTGAAAGCTTAATCAGGCCCTGTATTTGTTACCATAATACATGTTCTGTGCCACAAGTGAGCTTGACATAAAACAATGACTTGTGTCACCAGGCCTGTCTCATGTCCCTTGGGTATCACATATGGATATGACCCTTATAGTAAAACAAAAGTTCATTGTCTGTATGGCACGTCACAAGGGAACATGGAGCAAGGGCACATGCCACAAGAGAACAGCCTATGGATACAGGGCTGAAAAAATCACTGGGTGAATTTCTATGACACATTTTGCTGAAAATAAGATTTCATAACCTAGCCGAATTCTTTAATAGTCAAAGTACAAATTCATTTCTAGGGTATGAGTATAGAAAATGTTCTGTTATAAATGTTTTTGGTATTGGTCTGTTATGTGCATCAAAGCCAACGCTTATGCTAGTTGAGCTTGGATTGTCCTACTCCTTGTTTGATGATTGGCATGATAGGTTCATCAGTATAACCCCCACCCCTGTCAATGTATTTCATGTGCAAATGTAATGTGTGTCGTTCCCCAAAACACTTCCGTATTTGACACTCAACGCAAATGCTCGGAGTATGTGCAGAGGGAATGTTCAGCAGTGCAATAGATCAATATCTAAATGCAACAACGCTTGTGCCAACACAAATTGAGTTGAAAAAAGCTAAACTTTCATATGTTTCTTTGTTTACTGCCACAATCCATTAACGTTTTCAGTATGAATTCAATTGCGATGTCATTTGCTGTACTGTGAAAATTATCGAAATTCGGTTGAGAAGTTCGGCTTTAAGTGGTTGTATCCTAAAATTTCATTTGAAATGTTATCCTGCTTGGTGGCTAGTTGAATAGACATGTGATTTTGTAATCCCTGACTGCACCATTTTATGGGGGAGCAGGGTTTTCACAATGTACAAGTTCACATGAGAAACTTATTCATCATGGATGTGATTTTTCAGCATATTTTCCAGATTTCTGGGGTGTTTTCTGAAATTTCCAATTTTTTTTTACCTGATAGTGTCATGATCCGTTTTAATCTTTATGATCAATGGATGAAATAAAAACAGCGTGAAAGACAAGTGCACCGTACCATGCATGTATAGACAGCTTTGACAGAGTGAAAATATGATAAATGACATAACCAGAAATTTAACCACAATGTTGAAAGTTGACAAAAACCTTGTTAGAAATATGAAATCCCCTTTTTCTTAATAATTTTTCAATTGTATGATTAAATTTCAATCATCATGTTGATTTTTTGCTTTCTTTTCATTCCACATGTTTTTGAATATTGTTCACTTGTTTGAAAATGTGTTATTTTGGTATTTATATTTGAATTTGAATTGATCCAAGCATGAACATTGAACTTGAGAAATTGATTAGATTTAATTTGATTACATTTTGTTTTCATCTATAGATGCAAGATTATTAAATATTAAAGTGGGAAATTTACCATAATTTTGTGGACCACTGTCACATAAGTGACAGGCAATTGCAGACAAAGTGACACACCAGAAAAATATATCCATGCAAGGTCTTTTTATCCTGCATTGTCCATTAAATCTCACGAGTCTCAAGTTAGTGACGATTTGTAGAAATCCATTTAATTCGTACACATGAACAGCACAGAATCTTCAGAAGCTCTTGCTTTTGAACTGTGTTGTTTAGCAAAGTTTGTAACAATGTGTTCTTGTTGGTAAAATCAAGAAATTCTTTACATGGATTATTTGATACCTGTCCAGTTCAGACTATGCTAGCTAGCAAGTAGTGGAACTTGATAGTGTGGTCTATCAAAATGATGGTTAATTTTCCCAATGAAGTGTCATAAATATTAAATCCAAATGTCTATTTTTCTGTTTGACAGTGGTGCTGTGGAAGAAGTGGAACGAATGGAGATTGAATCCACGACCGGATCTAGTGAGACGTTTGAACGCTCTTTACCCCGTCCAATTCGCCTTGTATATGCCTTGGGATATGCCATCATATCTCAGTCACAGATTTTCTGCTATTTCTTACTCATCCTGAACAACTTATTGAATGCCAACATTCCATCCATCATATTACCGATTTCTGTGTTCTTGTGGGCCATGTTATCAGTGCCTAGACCAACCAGGAGATACTGGGTCTTCATCATAACATATGTCATGGTAAGCATTCCCTCCATTATATTACCAATTTCTGTGTTCTTGTGGGCGATGTTATCAGTGCCTAGACCAACCAGGAGATACTGGGTCTTCATCATAACATACGTGATGGTAAGCAGAAAAAAATCATTATTGTAAAGTCTTTTGTGTAAAAATGTGTTTTTGGCACATTTTTACTCCAAATTTACACATTTTTATAAATTTTCAGCCCTTTTTTCAGTGTTTTTTCCAAAAGTTAAGTGCATTTGCAGCATTTTCTGAAAGTTTCAGTTTTTTTCAGTGATATATACTGGCATCTCTGAGATAAGAGCATTAAAGATTTCTAGAGAAAAGTGATAAATGAATCAAATATCACTTCAGTCTGGGTCTAACTGTTGTTAATAGGCCAAACAAAAATCAGTTGGTCAGTGTAAACATAAATCCAGAGTGTAGGGCCCTATTGTTTGTAAATGCACCCCTCCTAGTATTTTTTGTTAACATTGTCCAAGAAATTTTGTTTTTACCTATAGTTGATCCATGTAGTGATTATAAAAGGTCTCTACATGAAAGCTTAATACTTTCAAAATATTAGACAAAAACAAAACAATTTCAATTTTATTGAAAATCCTAATTCTCACTCTGTGTAATTTCTTTGCAGCTGATTGTCCTGTTCAAGTATTCCTTCCAATTTTCCTTCTATCCCTGGAATTCAAGTACATCCAAGATAGACAACATCGAGAATCCACTATGGTGGCCGCAACTGCTGGGTATGGACCAGAGAGACAACTATGCCGTCATGGACCTGTGTATTCTGATGGCTGTCTTCTTCCATCGATCAATTCTCAAGGTAAACAGTAATGCTGGTTTGCAGAAGTTTTGGGTCACCATTTAATTAAATGTTGTCTTTGTACTCTGGCACTGAATGGTACTTTGACTGAGAACAATTTGCCAGTCTATTGCAACTATTTGCCAGTCTTGCTACTGCTTACTACAATTTGGCGGAAAATGAAAGATGCGCGTAACTCTGTAGTCAAAGTAATTGTAGCGTTGACAAGAATGCAGAGCTGTGTCACATAGCACTCATGCAGCGTTGTTTTATGCGTGGCACAATCTCCTAACTTAGCCAAATTTTTAGAGTGCCAATAGTCCTATTTCCTATCTGTACATTTTAATCAAAGTTCAGATATTTTAGCTGATAAGAATCTTTAATATTCTTGATAATGAAAAAAAAAGATGTTAGCTTGTTAAATGTTGATCATTGCAAAGGGAAGGACTATAAATGCTTTATCAATTTTGCTCAAGTTTTCCCATTTTCTCCAGCCCAACATAACACTGTTATTTGCAATCATATTTTTTCTGTAGAAACACGGTTTATGGGTAGCCAGTCAAGTAGTCCCAGAAATAGAGGGTGAAACTGACAAGCCTGCCATTGAATCAGGTACTGAGAAATCTTCTGATGACACAGATGGAAAGAAGAAACCAAAGAAGAAGAAAAAGAAGAAGGACAAGAAAGAAAAGAAAAAGAAGAAAGATAAGAAAGGGAAAGAGGAGGAAGAAGAGGAAGGTATGCATTTTTACAAAAAATGATGACTGATTTTACCATTTTTTTAGTGAAAATGTTCCCAAAACAGAAAATGTTTGCATCAGTTGAGCCTTGTGGACAACATTTTTCAGAATGTATGTCACTGTTGAAGCAGTTTTATTTAGGCATGATGTAGTTTGAAAGATCAATTTTACAACTTTACCTTTTTTTAACTGACTGGGAGAGCTGCTTCTTTAGCGACATTACACTCTCGTGCTTTTAGCTCTCCCTCACTGCTCAGCAGCCCTTTATTTTATGTTTTTGTTGTTTTATTGTTTAGCCAGATAAATGAAACAACAAATAGGTTATCTGGTGATCTAGATGGTGCTGTCAACAACTCATCGTATCTCCCTGTACAGAAGCAAAACATTGTTGATTTGTGATAACCCACAGTAGATATTCAGATGAGCTCATCATGTCTGAAGCCATATTCCCTGAAGTGAGTCTGCTTCCATATATTTATCTTATTCAAGTTTGCATCCTTTCTCTTAATGCCCACAGCTGCAGCAGCTTCTGCTAAAGTGGTGTCATCTGGAGGGGATACTTCTCAAGACGAAGACCCAGGTCAAGAGGTCAAAGAAGTGCCCCCTGATGATGGTAGCGGTGATAAGGGAAGTCAGACTGGTTCAGAAGAAGCAGAAGAAGAGAAGAAGTAAGACTCTTGAATTGTGTTATTGATATTCTTAAGATTCCATACTCTGGATCAATCATATTATAGTAACTGATATGATCCACTAACAAATTACTTATCAATTAACATATATGGCTTATGAAGCTGCTTATAATGTATGTTGCAGATTACCCCAGTTGAATTAAATCATACTTTGCAGTTGGCCCAAAGATGTGACCCATCATATCGGAAGGTACCTTAAAGGGTCCGGTCCCAAAATGAAAATTTATTTTTTGGTCTCATCTGATAGATTATATTTTAAGCTTTAAAATGACAATTTGCTTTTAGTTATTGGATTTTCGATTGCAAAGTTACATCCAAATTGGTAAAAGGCATCAGGCTGATTCAGAAAACTATAGTTCCGAGAAAATCAAGTTTAAAGTTTCTGTACTGGTAAAACTTGAATGGAGAAAGGATTTTTATCTTGTTTTTTAACAAATTAATCTTATGTTGGAGCCTGATTAATATGATAGAGTACACTTCAAAGGTAACATTTCTGATGACCTTGGATGTGATTTTTGACTATGCTCAGCTTCAATGGCCCGTATCTCGTAATTTACTATGCCGGTATTAAGGTACCTTTCGATATGATGGGTCACATATGTTAGAGTGATTGTTGATTTGGCCAGAACTGCTGGCAGTCCAGCGACAAAGGAGTTGAAAGCCATGCTTAAAAGTTTAACTTTGCACATGTATATAATGCATGCATTGCACCACTTGTTTTTCTTACTAAGAATATTAAAAATATGACAAGATCTTATAACATAGACATTGAGATTTTCTCCAAAAAGGTTGTACATATTTTTCCTGCACCATCTTAATTTCATTAAATCATAAAAATATTAATACCCATGTTGCAGAATTTGTGTAAGAAAACTTACCTACTAATCACTCAATTACAGTACGTGTTAGAAAAATCACCAATATTGTTTTTGTGTAAGAAACTTTACAGTCCATACTAATAACTAGGACATTTAACAGCTTATTAGAATCATCAGCTAACAAACCCAGGAAAAGCCGTGGTGCCAGAGTGAAATCATCGCTAGCTAAGAAACGGAAGGTTGTCAAGAGGTTGGTTGCTATGGTGATCTCTTCCCTACCTGCCTGCTTGCTTGTTGCTTGATAACAATAGCATGCAGCATGAAAACGAGAAAATACAAAACACAGGATTTCAGTTTTGCGCTTTGGAACTCCCATGTGATAAAAGAGCCCAGATTCTGAAATTTGCATTGGGTTTCTATGATCAAATCACATATTTCATAGGTAATTATAGGCTCTGTCAATTTCCACTTCATTTCTTGAAAACTGCTTGTTCATTGGACAGATTAACATCCTATCAAATATCAGATGCAGCAATGTTTGAGGAGGGGGTTGTTAAATATTGAGAAATATACTTTTTGTCTTCATATTTGTCATGCTCATTTCAGATAATCATTTATCTTCCCCTGGCTTTTTGCTTGTTTGCCACCAAAAGTTGTTTTGGATGTGATTTTGTATCATGTAAAATCTCTCTATTATACCTGTTAAGTGCACCTGTACACCTTTATAATTAAAATATTGTAACATCCCGACCTGAAATTTGCTCACCACATGCAAAATCTCTATTCAGTTCATTTGTGTCCTTTATAATTGAAAAATCAGCAATAATCAGACTTAAATTTGTTTGCTTCCCTTTTCCTTTCTAAAACTGGTGCAATTTGTTTTATGAGGCATAGGTTAGCACCAGTGCTTGTTTCAGATACTTTTTTCATGGTTCATACTTGCATGATCAGATCTTAATCTCCATTAGCTTGGTTAAAAGCAATCACATGAAACAAAGGCCCTTGATTTTTGTTTATTTTCCGATTTTGGCATTATTTTATTCCATTTTGATGTGCTAATCTACCCCACAAAAGACTATTTAAGCAAAATCCTGTGTATTTGCATCAAAATAGCTGATATTTTATTTTTTCTGGTATACCACCTAAAAATTATTATGTGTTATGCTATGAAGATGAGTATTTAGTCAAATCACATATTTTGCTTCAGTGATGCGCCTTTTGCTAATCGTATAATAATAAATACTGTATCAGTGGGATGTTTATATATAGGCGCAAGCGGACATCCAGGTATTTGTTTACATCTGCGACCTTTTTCCAGATTATTGCGGTTAAAACAAGTGTCTACTCACGATGCAACTCTATGAAGAAAACATCCGCTCTGGGCAATTCCGATTAATTTTTGCAATTTTGTTGTCGTATGCCTCATCTACCCACTACAACCCTGACAGCAACTCTGAAGCTACCGTAACACTTTAGCAGCGATTTGCTTTTAATCAGTTGATCATTTAAAAACACCATAAATGATCGCACATTTGAAGTTTAGATTTCCTGTATACTTCTGATTATTACATTTTAGTAAAATAAACCACATTTCAGAGTTTCATATCTTGGCATATGTCACAATATTCTCACACCAACTTGCACCAATATTTGACAAGTAAGTTGACATGATTCAAGCATGAATAGCCTTGATTTTTTTCATTGAGACTGTTTGATAACATTGATGTCAATTGTGAATAGTCCGAATTGACCAAGCTGGACAGGACTTCTCTAGGTTGTCAATCTCCAATAGGGCCGTTAAAACCAATTCTGAAAAATGTACATATGTTGAATTGTAAACTGAAATTAGTCCATATTTTAATATTTTTGTCCTTGTCCTTCTCCTTACTCCCAACCTTGCTATCAATCTTTCTTTACTCTTCCACCTGTCTCTCCATCTCCTAATCCACCACACATCTTTTACTCTACCACACATCTCTTCCATCTTCCTTCCTATCATTTCCATCCTATAGGAGTTTCTTCCAGCCTCTGAAGGATTTCTACAACCACATGATCGACCCAACCTACTCAGCGGTGACTGATGTATATGTGCCTATGTTCCTGTGTGACCTTTTCAATTTCCTTGTTGTAGCATTTGCATCATATGCCTTTGGGGTAAGTATAACAACCATAAATTGGTAATAAACATTTTGCAGAAGATTCTAAGTCCTGTTCATTATTGTTAATTTGAGGGGTTTGTCAGATGGCAAATAGTTGAATTGGATGAGTGGATATTTAATATATACCTGAAATAAGTCCAAAATGTATGGCAGTTATTGTTCATATAATAATTTCTAGCACAGGATCATTTTTATCCCCCTGACTTGAAAAGTAGAAGGGGGATTATGGCATAGTAGTGGATGTCCGTGTCTCCGTCGGCATCGGAGTTGTGCAAAGGTTGACATTTGCCTCTATCTTCTGCATACTTCGATGGATTTTGTCCAAACTTGGGTCATGGGTGCAGCATGGAAACCTGCATTTGTAGGTGAGGTCAAAGGTCACTCACTAAGGTCAAAGGTCACTTACTAAGGTCAAAGGTCATGTGAGGTCAAGTTGCAAAATAGACTGAAATTGTCAATTTGACCTCATTTGAAAAGTTGAAGTCCGATTGGAACCAAACTTGCTTTATAGATATAATATCAGAGGAGGGTGGCCGTGGCAACTGTTACGGGTTGCCGACTCTTGTCGTAGAGTATCGTAGCCGATCCCCCGGTTGCGTCATGTCCTATACCGCCTCTGGAAAGCTGTTGAGATTCATGGAAAAATACAACTTCTGGGATGATCACTAAAATTATTTTCGTAATCGGTAAAAAAACATGATAACACCTATAAAAAGTGGGGTTCACGCGTGAACCCCAGCGGATTTAGAATAACATAATTATGTTAATTACTATCAGAACACTTTTGTAATTTTTTGAGGAAAGGTAAAAATTTGATCTTTGTAAATATTTTCTTCAACACATGAGTCACGTGACCCAATAGAAATACAGGTAAATCGTATCCTAATTTTGCGTTTTAGAAATCCCTCGTCCCTGAATCTAGTGGATGCTATTTATCATGTCCTATGCCGCCTGTATAATATAAGAATCCTCATATGTTGATGTGGTGAAAGGTCAGATACCAAGGTCAAAGGTAATATGAGGTCAAGTTGTAAAATAGGCTGAAAATGTCAATTTGGCCTAATTTACCAAGTTACGGTCTGAATGGAACCAAACTTGGGTTTTTTGATATTAATATAAGAACCCTCATATGTTGACGAGGTCAAAGGTCACATAAAGGTCAAAGGTCATGAGGTCAAGTTGTAAGCTAGGCTGAAAATCATGAAAAAAAAAATCTACATTTTTTGGATCGCGTCGACCAGGGGATTGCATGGTTCCGAGAACCAGTATTTTTGATAACTTTTGCATCTTTTGACTTTCCTTCATTTTGCAGGAGCAATCTGCCCAGACAGACGTGACCCAGCTAGTGATGAGTAACAACATCCCTACCACATTCCTGGTGCTCCTTATCATCCAGTTTGTCCTCATGATTATTGATCGCGGTCTCTACTTACGCAAGACTATCACCGGCAAGTTCATCTTCCTCATCATCATGGTCATTGCTGTCCATCTCTATTTCTTCTTTATCCTGCCAGAGATCAACAATACGTAAGTATTTCCGATAGGGTTGTAATCAATGACAGTTGTTCGAGACCAAGGCTAAGGACGTGATGTCCAAGGCCAAGGACTTTGTGATTAAATTTAGGCTTGGCGTCACTAGACTTCCTGTTCTCAATGAGAAGTTCTGTTTAGAAATACCCACCTAGAAACGTGGTATAATTTGAGCCTTTTACCTCAATTGTAAGTTTTATACTTGTATTGGGACTTGAATTTAGAATTGAATATAAACATATAAAAATATTTGACCTAGATGGTCTAATTATCCAATTATCACAAAATTCAGTCAGTGAGAAGTTCTCACTCTGGTGAGGAAGTCTAGTGATGCCTCGCCTTATTGTTTGATTTGTTTCATGCCCAATTGTATGCTATTTGAAATCTGTGCCGATTGTGCATTAAAACTTAAGTGACTACAGCAGGTCTCTCAGTCTAAAACAATTCATATCGTCAGAGTCGTTTTTATAGTAATCAGCATTTACTAGTTTTTCGAGGGCATTGTTCAAATTTGTTGTGCCCATAAAATTGTAAACAAATAACTTATTTTCCAGATTTTATTTCAGCAATGAAAATTGTACTCACAATGTGCAAATTAATTTGAGCAAACTTTCATACCCTTCGGGAAGAGGGTTTTTGAAATTTTTGTGGGAAAAAAGCAAAATTGACTGAGTGTTTGTTTACATGTCTTTACCGTTTATTTGATTTTTATATACATATGATTTATGTTGGATTTACTCTTGTGGCTGTTTTTTTTTACATTATTTCATGATTTGATTGAAAAAGGATTACATGCAGGTAATCTGCATGCTTGTGGATAGTGTGACAATGCAGGGACTTTACATTTTTCTCCATTTGACTCGGGCTATATATAATTGAATAACACCCCTTTTTCATTTGGCTATTACTTGATTTATTATTACTTTATTGTACACCCTATAAGTACAGTTCATCAACACATACATCAATTCCCACTTTCACATTTCAGATGAATACAGGCTATAAAAATACCTCATTTTTACTCATTTAAAGTCTTCATCTCGATCTTTTTAACTTGATCTTTCAACACTCTTTCAATCACAATATTTAAAAAGTTGGGCTAAACGATAAAAACATAAGTACATTTCAAAGCACTTACACCATAAGAATAAAAATATCTACTGTTCATACAAAATCAAACTCGGGCCTGTAAGACTGAATTGCCTCTTGATCACATTGCTATTTTTACCACTTCATGAGAACAGTTAATTATCTATAAGACCCATTCACTATTCATAGGAAGTCAGGCTAAAGACTGAATATCTGTTGATCACATTGATATTGCCTTTTTTCACTCCAGCAGACCAGTTATGATCTATTAAACTTCTTCACTATTCAAAAGAACTCGGGCTATTGACTGAATAACTCTAGATCAAATTGCCTCTTATCTCTTCTTCGGAACAATTCACTTATGACCCCATCACCTGATAACAACTCAAATTCACTTGGGTTAAATACTTCTTGATCATGCATCTCCCTCAGAACATTTCATGAATTACACCAATCATTCACAAGTTCAATGAACTCTGGCTGTAAGATCGAATATCCCTTGGTCATGCATGATATTGTCTTGTTTCTTTCCAGCAGAATAGTTCATAAATTATACTCCCAATCACATGTGAAATGAACTCTTTAAACTAAATACCTATAGATCACATTTCTATTGCCTTTTATCACCCATCAGAACAGTAATGACACCAGACATTCACAACAAATAAACTTGAGCTATAATAAACCCCTCTACAATTTCCTTGTTTCATTGTATCAGGACAGTTCATAAACTACATAACTATTCACATTTCAAATGACCTGAAGCTATCCTCTCGATCACAATGATATATTGCTATGTTTCACTCAATGAGAGCAGTTCAAAAATGACACCACCACTTCACAGCTTGATTGAATGAACACCTTTTGATCACATTGATATTAATGTCTCATTCCATCAATTTTTAAATTGATACCACATCATCCTATCTGGTTCATAGATGGCCATGGTATACAGAAAAAATCACAAATTGATTTAAAAACAGTTGTTATGCATACTTCAATTTCAAGTCATTTGCATTGAAAGTCTTAACATTTATAGTTGTCATATGCTTGTCTTTTGTATCCTAAAACATTTTATATTGTGCACATAAGTATGAATTCACTTTGGACCTTTTACATGGATAAAAGTTTCTCATCATTTTTTCATTTATGTGTTTACTATTTCAGGAGGTTCATTGACAACACCCCAGCACAGATTTGGTATTTCTTCAAGTGTGTTTACTTTGGTTTATCTGCATTCCAAGTACGATCTGGTTACCCGACACGTATCCTTGGCAACTGCTTGTGTAAGAGCTATGCTCTGCCAAATCTCTTTGCTTTTATGGGGTAAGTGTGACACTTATGGCTAAATCAGACTGAAAGCAACAATGATTGAAACACTTTTTATCACTACGCTCCCGTTAGAAGTAATGCCTTGGAAAAGTATACTTTAGGTCCCATCAAAACTTGACCCTGACCATGACCCAACCCTAGCTTACTAAATCATGACCCGACCCTAACTCACTAACCATGACCCAACGCTAACCCTAAACATACCCTAACCCCAACCCTAATGCTAAACCTCAACCCTAAAATTTTGGATAGGACCTGAAGTATACTTTATTCAATGCCTTATTTATCCTTCAGGAAGCAACACAGAATTTGATCATGTAACCTTTATCATTAGTTATACTTTAATCAACACTAAGGCAGGAATTATGAGGATTTTCTTCATCCCCAAACATAATCCCAATTGCATGCGGGCTGTAGATACTGATGCGCGAGTCACATGTATAACACGTGCTGCGTCTCCCGCAGTTGTGCTGTGTTCAGCTACGCATACGCTCAGTCTGTATCAATTCACGATATGAAGAGGCCCGCCTATTTGGTGTTGATCAAAGTATAGCACTTTCAAATCATCTCAAATATACAGTAATTGAACTCAATCATTCATGTGAATGCAAGAAAGATGTACTTGTAATGGCTTCCTCCTGATATTTATTTTTGTTACCTTGAGTCAAGCATGGCCACTATATAGTTTGTTATGCAAATATATTAAAACAGCAGCTATTGCACCTATGATTTTCTTGCATTCAGATGACTATACTTTGATTATTACTAGATAAGTGGAAATATGTAGGCTTTTCTTCATCAATGAGCAAAGGTGATGCGCAAGTCACACATACAAATGCGCAAGTCACACATACAACATGCCCTACATCTACTGCAGTTGTGCTGTGTTCAGCTACGCATACACTTCTATAAAGTGTTGATCAAAATTGTAGTTAAAATGATACGAAAGACTTTTTATGACAGTTGTAATTTCGACTTAGACCCAGTTTAACTCTTTATAAATCTCTTTTGAACATAAAAACTTAAGTTTTATTATTAAAGATTGTCCAATTGACAATTTGAGTCTTTCAGAAGAGGCGCCATGCAAATGGTGTTTAATTTGATTTAAAGGAGAATGGTCCGATTGCCTCAACTTTTTTCAAACTTTTTGAGATTTTGGTACCAATATGTTGCTCATATTTTTCTCATAACCCATGTGAAATTTCACTGCACAGTTATGTTCTGTTTTGGAGATGCACATGAAAATGTGTCTAATTTTATGGTAACCATAATTAATTTTACACAATAACATACAAGCGGCTCTGAAATACAAAATTGCCCATAAAATCAAAGTGGTTTGACCGATTCAGCTGAAATTTGAAACTTAGATCTCTTGAGTGGTCTTCTTTCATAATGACATTGAAAATTAAATTTTGAAAAATCAGACCAAGCTCCTTTAAGATTAAATGCTAATATTTCTATCCTGTATACACTCCTCTCAGCTGGAGAGCAATTCCATTCCTGCTAGAACTCCGTATCCTTATGGATTGGTTGTGGACCAATACGACGCTCACCCTAGCTCACTGGGTCATTGTAGAGGACATCTTTGGCAACGCGTATATCACCAAATGCTGGCGCAAAATGGAAAAGGTATACAAAGTGTGATAACTTATGTGAATCGTAGTGACTTGATTATTAATGATGTTATTCATGTATTTTGTGTTCTAGTTGGAGAGCAATTCCCTTCCTCTTGGAGATACGAATCCTTAGTGATTGGCTTTGGACGAACACAACTTTAACCCTCGCTCATTGGGTTATTGTAGAAGATATATTTGGTGATGCATATATCACCAAGTGTTGGCGAAATAATGAAAAGGTTGGATCCAATTTAATTTATGGCTTTCTTCCATCAAACCTATCATCTTAGCATTTGTGTTTATTGTTATGTATCATCATTTTGTGCCCTTTGCCTTTCTTCATTCCTTCCTTATTTGCAAACTTTAATTTGGAAGGATGTCTTATAGTGAAAGAAATTGTATGATGTGTTTGTGGCACTTTATAACAATTGTTTCATGTAAGTGAAATACGACCAGCTTCTTGTGGTGACATTCTATAAAATGCTGCAAAACTGTGACACAATGCCTGTTTCTTTTATTGAAGTCTTAAATTATGCTAACAGTTTAGATTTTTGTTTTCTGCTGTGTGGGTTTTATTCCTGGTATACTAACAGAAAATTAATTGTAAAATGCTTATTTTGTCATTGAGTTTAGGTGCAGAAATGTTTTTCTGATTTTGAATTCAGATTTAAACCCCCACACAAACTACATGCTGATTGGTTAAGATAAAGTTACCCCCATCTTTTGAGCCAATCACAGGATATGTAACTGAAATAAGTCAAGGAAAATTTTCCCATGGGTGTTCCTTAATTTCAAGTGTTATTATTGGCTATAAAATTTATCATTGTTTACATAGTCACCAATCACAGATGCTTTTATATGGTCACACATTCTAGAGCATATACATCCATTCATGATAGATATCACTAGAAAAATAACTGACACATTCAGTATCAAAATTTCTCATCTGTTATATTGGCAAAGTCTTTCTTTTAAAATGTTGCCAACATCCCCTTAACATAGCATCCATCCAATTCACTTGGTTAATATGGGTGTGCATATTTTGGGCTTGTGATAATAATAATATTAATGAGGGATTCAAAAATGCACTTTTGCATTCAACAAGGTGGTCTCAAGGTATAAAATACGTAAACAACAAACTTTAATATAATAACTACAAGGCAGCTAAATACACACATATGCAAATATTGTATCATACACAACCAATTCCATTCTCCATGTCCAGTAACTACATAGGTACTGCGAAGCTACTTATTAGCTACTGTAAGCTATCAAGCAGATCGTATGTGATTTCTTGGATATATTAGTAGCCTTAAGGGTAGTTAGTCCCCATGAAAGAACTCTGCATAATTATAGTGCATTGTTAGCTGGATACACTTGGAAGATGTGATAAGTAATATGTGCTATCATTATCATATATATCCATGCAAAAGCAAATATTTTCAGCTGAGAAAGATATGAAGAATCTGGAATCATTTTGAGCAGACATATCATTATCATTGTTGACTAGAAAATGTTATATGCAAACAGTCTTGCTGTTCTTAAAAGAATACCATTGATTTTTTTGGCTAACATTGCGCACTGCTAACTTTAACTCATGCTAAGAGTGCAACAGTACTCCTTGAGTAGCATAGCATGTGTGAAATACTAGTGTCAGTGACAAACTCTGACCTCACCATGATTGGCATCAAGGCATGTAGCATAGGAGATTTTTTCATGATAAACTGCACAAGAATTAAATGATTTGTATACTGCATCAATAGATTGAAAAGAGTCAATTGGAATTAACACTCTCACATAAATTTAAAAAAAAATATGCAATTGCTGAAAAGCTGTAATTATTTATACTGACATCAATCATTGAAATCAATACATGCAAATGCATGCCTAGCGCTAATGCATTGTTTTGCATTTTTGAATGTGATTTTACTTTTTTTGAGAAAGGCTTTTACGACGGGAATTCATAACAATTGGTAGATTTTAACGGGTTCGCCGTCGGACAAGTTTTGAACTGTCAAGCTTTCGTCAGGAGTAGCTCTGACTTCTTCAGGACAATATTATTATAAAGACATGTGGGCCGTCACTTCCCACTGATGACTCACATGAGCCATTCACTGAAGGCTGCCCCTTGCCAACAGTGTTAAAAGCAGATCACCTCTTTGAGATTATTTGGTGGCTCTGGAAAGAGCCTTTCTGAAGGCTGCCCCTTGCCAACAGATTTACACAAAAGTAGGTTGCCCCTAACCTCTATTGTGTTGTTATTATGAGATATTTGTGACTCTGAAAAGAGTCTACCTGAAGGCTGCCCCTTGCCAACAGTTATTTACACAAAAGTAGGTTGCCCCTATACCTCTAATGTGTGTACAAATGATAGGTTGCCTTTTGCCTATTGAGTCTCAACCGAAGAGATTGTAACCTGATCGATCTGTTCGGTTGAGACTCAATAGGCAAAAGGCAACCTATCATTTGTACACACATTAGAGGTATAGGGGCAACCTACTTTTGTGTAAATAACTGTTGGCAAGGGGCAGCCTTCAGGTAGACTCTTTTCAGAGTCACAAATATCTCATAATAACAACACAATAGAGGTTAGGGGCAACCTACTTTTGTGTAAATCTGTTGGCAAGGGGCAGCCTTCAGAAAGGCTCTTTCCAGAGCCACCAAATAATCTCAAAGAGGTGATCTGCTTTTAACACTGTTGGCAAGGGGCAGCCTTCAGTGAATGGCTCATGTGAGTCATCAGTGGGAAGTGACGGCCCACATGTCTTTATAATAATATTGTCCTGAAGAAGTCAGAGCTACTCCTGACGAAAGCTTGACAGTTCAAAACTTGTCCGACGGCGAACCCGTTAAAATCTACCAATTGTGATTTTACTATTAAAAACAAGAAAGTAAAATCCTTTTTTCATAAAACTTATTGATGCAGTTTATAAAGCAAAGCATACATGTGCTGACCTTTTTAGATCTCTGGATTAAAATCATGGTCCTCTAGAGTCTGAATTTATGTCATTTTGCTTTGGTGCAGTTTGGGATTGCACCCCTCAGTAAAATAGTCATTTTAGGCACATTAGACCCATAATTTTAACCAGTGATTTTCAAGTCAGTATATATTTATATACTCTTATTGAAGTCATTCAATTTCCTACAAATAATAGACACATCTAAATGCAACCAATGCATGTAGCCAACAAGCAGATCACAAAAGGCTTATTTTCTTCCATGAACACTTAAAAGTCACACTACCACTCAGCATTTGGGCAGTGCAAATTTGTTATCGTTGTGAAGTCTCAACATACAAAAAATCACAGATTTGTATTGTAGGAAATTTGATAACTTCAATAACATATTCAGCACCACAAACATTTGGGTATGCACAGGCAATTAATTCATTTGTGAATCATCAGTATTATTAACTTGGTTATTCAATGTCTGTAATAAGTAAGTGGGACTTTATTAACACAAAATCAATGGCCAAGGGTTTAGGTCACTGATTTTAGGTTAGTTCGGCGGAACTCACAATTCATAGATATATAGATACTCCGTATCCAAATTCTGATACCCGTATCCGAATTTGGATTAAAAACAGCAAAAACGGGATATCAGCTGAAATTAATATTCAGCTTCTTAGCGCACCACACTGGTATGTATGAAAGTCAATAACATTATCATCATTTGTCATCTATATTCAAAGAAAGTTTTGGCCAAATTATTTTGCCTTCTGTGATAAGGAGCTATCAGGACATGTTTCGAAGCTGTTCCGCTGGAATTGCACAGATGGAAATTACATTTCCACAGATAAATTTATCATAAATGCAAGAAAGATGTTCTACATATACTTGCCAGCTTGCGCTATCGATTTGTTTCCTGCGCCACGACATGCATATCAGAATTCAGATACCCCTCCATATCCTTATTCTGATACGGGTATCACAATTTGGATACAAAATGTATGTGGGTATCCAAATTCGGATACATATCCGAATTGTGAGTTCCGCCGAACTGATGTAAAGAGCAATGCCTTAGGGGCACACCATTAGATTTCCAGGGGGGGAGCAGGAAGTTTTTGGGAAAAAAAATTCCCCCTCCACAGGCAGAAGAAAAAAAAATTCCCCCCTGAACATGGAATAGGCAGAAAAACAGTAATTAACAGGGAAAAAATTCACCCCGAATGGGGCGCGAAAAAAAAATTCCACCCCCGAACCCAACTTCCTGCTCCCCCCATGGAAATCTAATGGTGCGCCCCTTATGTTATCAGGGCTTTTTAGTGACAAGGTTATACTTTAATCATATATTTGGAAGGGAGATTACCAGACTCGGCAGAATTAGGGTATTTGGAGTTTTGCTGATGATCATCCGTCTTGACATAATTGGGTGGATAAATTTATTTTCTTGTTGTCTCAATGAATGCAAATGGCACATGGAGAATAATTGAAATGAATTTAACTCGGTCACAACAACCCATTGAGTGTTGATTCAACAAAACTTGTTTGTAGTTTGGCTATTGCACTTCCACATGACAAACTATCATGGACTCTGAAACTAGCCTCCTGAAAAGATGTAAAAGAGAAAGACTTAATGTCAAAGCCCAATGATTTGGGAGCTATGTGGTTTGGTCATGAGTCTTTCTCTTTGTATAATGTATATTGTGTCCTTAAACGAGGTATTTAATCCGATTTACTTGTATTGTCATATTTACCAATTTGGAACAAGCAGCTTTCAATGTCAGCAGGGTACTGTCACAGTTCTTCAGACAATTTAAACAAAAGTTCAGAGTGCAGGGCTGTATTTCATGTTAATGTAAAATCCAGATATGCTGGAACACCTAGCACTCTGCATTTTTGTTTATGGACTTTTTACAACCACTTAAGAAATGGTATGAAAGAGCCAAATATAAGTTTCCATCACAATATTGCAATAGCGGAGTCAGACTCAAGTGTTTTAAAAGGGAGTTGGGTACCTGGACCGATGTGTACATACCATAGTCACTTTTGCACTTTATTAACCCCTCACCTGAACACCTCAACATTATCAATTCAAACTGATGCACTTCAGTGTGAACATGAACACTAATTTTTATACCAACAACTTCATGAGTAAATAGTATTTCTGATGAACATGAACATACTTTAATATATTTGTGCAAGCTACCTTAATTTCAATTTTAATTGAAATTGAGGTAGCTTGCACAAATAAAATTAAAATAGAATTAAAATTCTTGTCATTGCACCAGTGAATAATAAGGGTATTTCAGTTTGAAATAGATGGCTTCTTGCTTACAGATTGCAAATATATTTAGGTTTCACAACAGTAATGTAACATTAAGGAATGCCAAACAAACATACAGACAAATATACACTCTTCCCCCTCCCATAGCTGAATAGCTGTGAGAATATTTTAAATCAAAGACAAAAAATAACAACTTTCTTACTTGTCTCGATTTTCAGGAGTATCCTGTACCAAGAGGACAACCAAAAGGTGCTGTCTCGAAATATGCTCAGGGAGGCGGGATGTTGCTTCTCATCTGTCTGCTGATTTGGTTCCCTCTGATCATCATCTCATTATCCAATACCAACAGTGTTGTTAATCCGCCATCAGATGTAACTGTCAGCTTACAGTTAGGAGGCTACGAGGTAAGGTTGCATCTCTGAATATGCTCATTGAGGCGGGATGTTGCTGGGTATCTGTCTGCTGATTTGGTTCCCTCTGATCATCATCTCGTTATCCAATACCAATAGCGTTGTCAATCCGCCGTCAGATGTAACCGTCACCTTTTAGTTAGGAGGCTACGAGGTAAGGTGGCTTCACTATATGCTCAGGGTGGCAGGATATTGGTGGGCATCCATCTCCTGATTTTGTTCCCTCTAATCATCATCTCGTTATCCAACACCAACAGCATTGTCAATCTGCCATTACAAATAGGAGGCTATGAGATAAGGTGGCATCACTAAATCCCAAGGAGGCGGGATTTTGCTGGGCATTGGTCTCCTGATTTGATTATCATCTC
This sequence comes from Ophiothrix spiculata, assembly GCA_000969725.1. Classification (NCBI taxonomy): domain Eukaryota; kingdom Metazoa; phylum Echinodermata; class Ophiuroidea; order Amphilepidida; family Ophiotrichidae; genus Ophiothrix; species Ophiothrix spiculata. The sequence goes on from JXSR01S018651.1 coordinate 43,095, forward strand.
TTATATGCTCAGGGAGGAGGGATGTTGCTTGCTAGGCATCTTTTTCTCTCTCAGTTGTTCCATATGTTGCATGTCTAACTGAAGTCAATTGAAAGTTTACAATTTAAGGGTGGATCCTTGATTAGAAATAGTGGACAACTAAGGTTAACCCTTGTCTTACCAAGGGGGGGGGGGGGGTGGTTACCACCCCCTAACGGATGATTCCCTGTCGCATAAAAACGCAAACAAATATGACCTAGGGGTTTTGGGTAGTTGTAAGTTCATCCTTTGGGGTCATTTTAGCGGAAAAAAAATCGTAGGTACCACCTTCAGGGGGGTACCTCGTCAAAGTCAGAAGGTAGGGGGAGAGGGGTTGCCACCTGAGAAAATTTTAAGTCACCATTTTGAAAAATATCTGCATGGTATTCACCTAAAACTTACAGAACATATTAGAAACACCAGCAAAAAACCCGACAAAATTCCGATATTTAGAACTCGATTTGGTGGCCATTTTTGCCCAAAAATCGTGATTTTTCCGACTCGGAAATACTTATGACGTCATATTTACGTAACGCCTTGGCCGATTTTCATGATTTTGGTATCAATGGATAGAGGAGACCCTACCCTATACTATGGTATAAAGCAAAGCAACTTTTAGCATTTCAATTTCATAGGGGGGGGTGGTAACCACCCCCTCACCCCACCCCCCACCGTTAGTAACAAACGTTACAAAATATACGTTGGTAAGACAAGGGTTAAAGGAGTGCCTCATGAGTCTGATTTTATACATAAGATGCAAAAGGAGATTATCACTCTAAATAAGTTCATTTGTGTGTTTGTTTTCCAGCCTGTCTTTACCATGAGTGTCCAAAACCAGAATCTACACGAGTATACTAAAGGAGAATACACAGCATTGAAAAATAAATTCTTCACTCTGGTAAGTTTGGTCATTTTACATTTTTTGTAGTAAAATGCTGTAATCAGCCAATTAATTACTGTAATTAATTGTAATTTAGTTACACCTTTCTATGCCAAAATAAGTCATCTATACTTGATCTTGTTAACAGAAAATGAATACCGTATCCACACAAGATTCAACACAAAAGGTTTAAATAGGGATTTTTATAGAGAAGGGTTGTGTTTTGTTGATGCAAGTGAAATTGTCCAAAAAATATGACGACATGATTAAGTTGGAATTTTCATGCTCACAAAGGGAAGCTGGGTGAGTTGGACAACTGTGATTTCAGCTCAAGGACCATGCATTAGTGCGTACAAATTAGTGAGTATCAAGTAATTAATTTTCTTTTCTTATTCATTTTTTTCCCATTTTATCTTGCAGGAATCTCGGACATTCTTTGATGCTTACAAAGCTGAGGATGTGTACAGGGTTAATATTCCTGGGCAGTCTGCCTCCACATGGAGCATCAGTCCACCAAGCAGAGACGCATTGGTTGAAGACCTCCAGTCTGAGAATGTAGAAGCCATCCAGGTCAAGTTCAGATACCAGTTTACAAGGTCAGTGTTAGAAATATCTCAGAAGAATAATCGCTTTTTGTGTATAGATTTCTTTTGCAGATTAAACTTCTGATTCAGTCCTAAATTTTTAAATAGGGACGAAGTTTGAGCGTTTACTGATGAGCAATGTAAAGGTGGTTTCAGACTAGCTGTCGTTGCGGCACACGACACATTTGCATGGTCTGTTGCAATATAAGTTAAATTTATTCCAATTCAAAATATCTTGTTGTTGCGACCATCACGACAGGGTAATCGATATATCGTACGGCTTATCGTACGGCAAGCAGATGCAACACGGTTGAGTTTGCGCACTTTTAAATTTTGACGTCACTCTGGTCGTACGACAACACGACAGGCTAGTCTGAAACTAGCTTAACCGTGCACCACTGTTCAATGTAAAAGATTGATATAGTACTTAAAAAGGAAGAGCATAACAAAACTTTGTTTAAATTACTATGTTATTACTATTCTTGATGAACATGTTTGAAAAAGTCATATGATTTGCATCCTGGGCTTTTTAAAGTGATAAATACATGATGCGTAAATAATGAATCTAAAGCTTCTCTCCTAATTAACATCTTTCTTTATTTCCCTGTTCCATAGAGAGTCTGAACTAAGTCCAGTAGCCACCATAGCAAATGATTACAACTTTTTCCTAACAAATGAAAATAACCGAACCATCAGGGAGGCTCTAGCTAAACAACTCACGGAAGCTGGACCACACACTAAAATGTAAGTTATTTGTCATGAGATATCATCTGTGTATGGAAATATAAATTCGGATTTCCGTGAGTGATGTCACTCTAGTTCGAGGAACCATCCCTAAAATGTATAGCAGCAAAAACTTGAAAATTACTTTTACACAACAAGAAAGAATTTTTGCTGATTTTCTCAAAAAGTACATCGATATAGGACCTTTTGAAAACAAACTCTTATGTATGGTATATCAGGTTATTTGACAAAAAATCATTTTTTTAAATCTCAAAAATAAATCTCCTGTGTAATTATGAATATTTGCAGTATTATTGTGTCTAGTGTTTTGTATGTGCTTATTTTCTGTATACTGTAAAACACTTTAATTTCGCGGGGAGTTTATTTCGCGAATTCGCAATAATTGACATTTTCGCGAGTATTAAATTTCGCGAATTTGAAATTTTGCAATGATTAGTATGTCTTCCGAATTCGGAAGGCCAAATATTATCTTCTAGTCTTGTTTTCCTGTCAAAATATTACTAAAATACCTTGAAAGTCTGCATGAAAAAAGGCTCCACACATGATGTTTAAAACTGTTGTAAAAGTAAGCAGTCATATTGCAGAAATAAATCTAAAATTTTACAACCATACCAACCCAATAAACACTACATTGACTGCCGACCGCAAGACTTGGAAGTTTGTTTACATCAACTTGGATCATTCCATTTACAACATCAAAATAGGGATGAGGTTTAATAGATCGTATCACAGAGGGGCTATTTAACAAATACACAAATACAAGAGCTGACAAGCCATTTCTTAACAAAAAACATGAACTTGGACAATATTTTCGCGAGGATTTAATTTCACGAAGTATTTGCCCTCGCGAAAATCGCGAAATTAAATACCTCGCGAAATTAACATGTTTTACAGTATTTTGTTTCTTACCTAATTAAAGTTACTTTTTTATTTCTGTGTCTAACGTAGTTATTTTGTTTCGAAGGGTATATCTTCCAGACCTTTCCAATATGTCCTCAATTTCACGTTTTGTAATTGTATATTTGTATTTTTCAATAATATTGCAGTAAATTTTGATTTGAAAGTGAATTACGGGAGTTAGTCATCTCAATATTGATCGGTGTGTGCAATGTGTCTCTTTATTTCACAGAGTGTTGCAGGATCTCTTCCCTAAATACATAATGGTAACACCAGAAGGCCCGCCTGAGCCTGCACTGAATCTACTACCAAGTAAGTTGACAAAAATTGTTTTGTTATTTCTGAAATATAAACAGCAGCTTATACCTTGATTTGTTAGCCAACAAAAGCCATTGAAGCTTGTGGCTTATACGATGTCACTTGAATCTTGTGATCCCTCAAATACTTACAACTCATATTTGATGACTGTATTTTACAGAAAAGATCAGACATAGTTGTGAGTATTATTAGTTATCCCCTGTTTGTTCATGCAATAGGAGAAAATATTAATGGTTTGGGTTCGTATCACACAAGGCTGAAAGCCGAGTAAGATACGAACCCAAACAATTAATATTTTTCGTATTGCATGAGCACAAACAGGGGATAACGAATTTATCACTCAGTAAACACAAACGATAGCAAAAAATTTGAAAATACTAGGAAAAATGCTTGGAAAATTGTTATTTTTATATTTTTATAACATTTCAATCAATTTTAGATTTGTAATTTCCCGGGTTTGATTGACAGCTATGCGCGTCATTTCTATCGGCATCGCGTAGGACAACGCATGGCTGTTAGTCTCGCACGCTTTGTAATACAGCTATCATGTTCCGTAAGCGATACGAGTTGGACTGGTGAAAGAGCTGTATGATACGAGTTTTCGTATCACATAGAGGATTTCGTATCATATAGAACCCTGAAGTTATGATACGATACGGAAATATCCTTTTCAGTTATTAACCAATGAAATTGTTGTATTTTTATCTACTGAGTGATAAAAATGTTATTTTCAAGGAAGGATATAGAATGGAGCGTGGTTGTGCGGCTTATATTCTGGACGGCTTATATTCCAGAAATAACAGTACCTTTACAAACTATTATGCCAGAGATGAAGTAGGGCAACTTATTTTTCCTTCTAGCCCCTTGAGTAATTGCTGATATTAAGAACTTACACTTAATTTTGATAATACTAGAACCTTCCTAGCACAACTTCAAATCCTAATGGGGTGAAAAATTGAAATAATCTTCTTGCAAACTTGTAATTTTTTTTTAGCAAGAACGGTTAATTTTGATAATGAACGCTCATTTCCTTTGATTTTGAACACACAGTCACTCATTAGGTGAGGATTATTTGCAAAACTACCAATGGCATCTTAATTGAGAAAGTGGCAACACAGAAAATCATACCTTTTCAAAACTGATGACATCTTAATTGAGAAAGTGGCAAACACAGAAAATCATACACCTGCAAAAATGATTTTAGAGGTGTTATATTGCACAAAAATAACGTCACATTTGTCATTTGTCTTTTAGATGGCGTATATGACTACAGTGATGTAGGTTTGTTGCTACAGAACGGCAGTGATACTGAATGGTGGACGCTGTCAGAAGGCAGTCGGACTTCACTTGAAATCATCTCTTTCAATTCACGGGTGGCTTCGGTATTGTTTGCCGTCTTCTCTGGATATGGGTAAGTGGTCTTAAGTTAAGGTTCCATCCTAAAATGTTGGTGTTAGACTTTAGGATAAGATTAAGCTAGAGTTGGCTTAGATTTTTGAGTAGTTACCTTATGGGGTTTATTTTTTTTTCTGGTTTATTTTTTTCCAAAGGTACATTTTGCATTAATTTTATTTTGGAGACATGAATTGCAAACAAATGTAATGTATTCTGGGGAATTGTAGACTACTTGTTGGTAAATCAGAGAAGATTTTGTTTTT
>JXSR01S018652.1:11179-30936 GCA_000969725.1 Ophiothrix spiculata
GAGTAGAACTAGAATATCTGCCCAATGCTGCCACTAAGTCAGATAAACGTCTAAGCAAAGATTCCGAGATTCCATTCCGGCAAGTGCCCTCACCGGGAATCGAACCCGGGCCCAATGCGTGTAAGGCGAGATCGCTAACCACTACACTACGGCGCCCCTGTGTTATATTGTATAAATATAATTTACAAAAGGGAGCTATTGGAGTTTGGATGTTCTTATTCTGGCGTATTCAAATGCTTCCACATGTGATCTGACCCAGGCCTCATCACTAATGGAACGAATTATCAGGTCAAATTATTTGTCAAAAAAGGTAATTTTTGAGTGAAAAAAATAAATTTATATGATGTTTAATTCTGTATCAACTAGGATATGAGATCAAAATTGCAGATCAGTTATACACCAGGAGCCGATTTCACTAACATTTAGCGATGGTCGCTAACCCCGTTTTGATCGCTAACTCTCAAAATGATCGCTAAATAGCAGGTATTAGCGATCGTTTTGGGGGTTTAGCGATCAAAACGGGTTTAGCGACCATCGCTAAATGTTAGTGAAATCGGCCCCTGGGCCCATATTCATGAAACACCACTAATTCTAGTTGGCTGCTAACTCTTTGTCTACCTGTCATAACTTGACAGGAATACAATAGGTTTAGCAAGCAACTAGAGTTAGCGGTGTTTCATGAATATTTGCCCTGATATTTTATTTTGTTTTGAAAGTTAAGAACTAAATTGTAAGGATTTATCTCATATTATTCAGCACATTGTTTTTAGTAACTCTGTGAAATCAGGTTTTTGTCACAAAGCATTTCATTGTCAACAATCGACTAATCTCAAAACTTTTGATCAAACAACACATCAATTTTAATTGTTCACCGCTCATCGAAAAAATAAAAGTTGAATGCATGAGGAGCACATGATAGGAGTTAAAACCATCAAATGTTCAAGAAAAGAATACAAAACAGTGAACAAATAATTATTTTGGGGTAATATAAATTTATACCCTGTTAATCATGAAAAGTAGGATAAACAAACTCTGGTGAAACGTAAACATTTCAGCAAGACTGCTAGCGCATTTACTTTTATGAATAATAGCGAAACTGACGCTACTTTAAAATGAAATCTTTAATACTTTGCATGCAAAGTTTTAATTGTGATAGGCCCTATACCATTAAATATTGTCAAACTAAATAAAACTACATACATCAACATTTTTAAAAGAAAGTTAAAAATATTTGATTTTATCAGCTAATATTGTGTACGTGTCTGAATATCTTTTTTTTTTGTTCCCAAGGATTACACCTATCATAACTTGCATGTATGAAGGTGTTGTTGTTGCTTGAATTCCCGGGGGGGGGGGGCACTCAAGGATAGTGTTGCAGACATAGCTCGACCAGAATTTTTCAAAACAACCCCTAAAGGGTGATTATTTCTGAAGCCAAAATATACCCTTTTTCACCCATTCACACCCTAAATCGGGAATTTACCGTTACTGTTTTAACACCAGAGTTTGAAAAAGTACCATATTTCTTGAAAATGAGCTGAAATGGCTGTTTTTGATACCCTAAAAGGTGTCACCTGATACACCCTTTTGTCCTCAAAAACAACCCTAATTGTCCCTGCCGAAAAATTTCGGGATGGGGACTATAAAATGGGCTCCGTCCGTGTGTCCGTGATGGAAATGTTAACCCAAATGTTAACCTGCCTCTATCTCCGGGACCGTAAGGCCTACAGTAACGAAACTTGGTGACATGAAGGGTCTCGGGATATTCTTGCGCTGCGCAACTTTTTGGGGCTGTGGTCAAGGTCATTCAAGGTCAAAAGGTCATTTGAGGTCAAATTTTCAAATATGTTCAAAAAGTTGACCATAGGTCATCCGAGGTCATTTCAAGTTCACGGCTATAACTCATGAACCCTTGACCCTATGTGGATTTAATTTGGACCATGGAAAGCTCTTGACCCAATTACTGATCTCCACATTCGGCAAGGACATATTTTACGCATCGCGTAAACCAGCGTTCTACTTGTTCACCCTTTTCTTGAGTGGCAACCCCCCCCCCTCCCCCCGGGCTTGAATTGCACAAGCTGACTGTTAGTGATTTATAAAAACAAGTTATCTTTTAAAATAATCATTTGATGAACTTCTTAATTTCATTTTTGGTCATTTAGCCACAACAGGTGAAATGCAGTTTGATGAAGTACAGCAAGCAGATGGCATTAACAAACAGGTAAATTAATTTTACAGGAATTTTTAGGTATTGGGTGCTGGTTTAATGTGATATTTTGGAAAAAAATGATACATTTTTACTGAAAAGGCATTGGTCAAATTTGAGTCAGATAAGTGGTACACTCAATATGGTTGAGAATAACAGTCCACTACCAAATAGTGTAAATTTTTTATTTACATATATAACAACACCACCATCACAGAATGATTTATTTTAAATTAGTTTTTTTTCAAATTGAGCCATTTCTGTGTAATTATTTAACTTAGGCCAAAGAAAAAAGAACTCTGTCGAATTTTACCGCTTTTTTTTTTTTAGGTTTTAAGGAGATTTTTTGCTTTTTTTCTTACATCAAGAGAAAAAAAAGTAAAAAAAAAGTGACCTAAAAACGTAGTAAAAAAGATGTGACTAAAAAAAACAAAACAAAAAACAAACAAACGCGTAGCGCTTAGGGTTTTGGGCCTAAGGAACCTGAGACAGAGTTCCTTTTTTTGGCCTTAGTGATATATATACTACTTATCAATGTATTTTGTTGGCCCCTATTTAGGGGTGTGCAGAAATCAAACAAGACGAGTCAAGATAGTACATAAGGATGCATTCGGGGTACCGGTACTTTACAAGGCATGAGTTATATTTACATCTTATAAGGAGAGAAAAGAGTATGAGAGGACACAGTATGAGCTGTACAAGAAGCAACTCTCAAAAGGACTAGAACTACTTTTAATTAGAAAACACCTTTTCTCACATAGAGTTGTTGATAATTGGAACACCCTCCCAGCATATGTTGTAAATTACTAAATGCAAAAAACTAGTCAATTCAAAAAGAGCTTTGTCTTTGACAACTAGGCCCTACTTGTATGAAAATGGATATCGGGTGATAAAAGGCATAAGCCTACACTGAATTCCCATCAAATCTTAAAGGTACATGGTCCGATTTTTTCAAATTTTAATTTTCACTGTCATATGAAAGATCACCACTTAATTTGTTTCAATATAAAATTTCAGTTCAATCGGAACAACCGTTTTGATTTTATGAGCAGTTTTGTATTTTCCACGTGCCTATACTTAACTGTGTCAGTAATTTTATGGTTACCATTATTTAACATATTTTCACTTATATCTCCAAAATGCGACACATTTCAACCGTAAAATTTCACATGGGTAATGAGAAAAATAATGAGGAATATTTTGGTACCAAAATCTCCGAAAGTTTGAAAAAGTGCTGACCCAAACAGACAAGGCTCCTTTAAGGTCATCCTCAAATTCATACTTATATGATCTAATTTACACGTCTTTTCCTATTTTGTTTACATTAATTTGACAGTTCTAAGTTAAATAATTACCTGTTATGACTAAATTCCAGATTCCAATCAATGAGATATTGATTTATTGACATATAGCATGTGACATACATGAATTTAATTTTGGTGTTGTGCTAAGTCTGTGTCAAAGGTCATTCTAGGTCTGACCCAGACAGGAAGCATGGGAGACTGTTTTGTGTACATGAATTTTACATGACCTAGATGATTACTCAGGGAAAATCATCATTTTTATGGTAACAAAGGGAGATTTAACTTATATTTCAGTATATAGCCGACCGTATACAATCTAACTACGATTATCGGAGCTCAGAGTGTTTGCTTACATACGGTACATCAAGAGATTTTATGAATTTAGCTTTTTCAAAGTTCATCTGAGATGCTATGCAACAGTTATAATATGGTAGTAACGATACAGTGTTTTCAATTAGAGACGTGTAGGAACGAATTGTCTTCAATGTAGGGTAATATGTAGGGGGCCGGCCCCGCAGGTTATCTGAAATTCTGACTGATCAATCAATATGTTGTCCTGGCCAATTCCACCATTCAATTGCCAAACAACTGAGCGTTTGCAATTTGCAAACACCTGAAACTTGAATGTGTCTAATTATGGTAACCATAATTGATTTTACACAGAAATATACAGGAAGGTTTCAAATTTACAAAATTGCCCATCAAATCAAAACAGTCTAACAAATTCAGCTGAAATTTGAAATTATTTATTGAGTGGTCATCTTCCATTTGCTATTGAAAACTAAATTTTGAAAATCGGTCCAAGTCCCTTAAATCATGCTTTTTTCTTGCTTTTTTTCTAGAAACTATCAACTATGGAATCTGAAAATGGTGAGCTCCTGGAGAAACTTGCTGCTTCAGATGAACTGAATGATGCCGCTGCCTCAGTTCCTGAGAAAGAGGTGAGTAGTTAAATTTATACTGAAAGTTTCAAAATCTTGGTTCTTGATGCGTCCAATTCACGAGGTCCGTAGGGGCCGAGTGCATCAAACTTTATCCAAAAAAAAAAAGGGGGGGGGGGCATTCAATCTGTATTTGTTTGATCAACTTAATTATTTTTCAATAGGCCCTATATATGTTAAAGGGAATTGGACAAGTTGTCTGATCAACATTATTTTTTAATATACGAGGGTCATTCAAAAGTTCTACCTGTCGTATCATAACTTCTGTTCTAATAAAGATAGCTACTTGACAAAAATATAGATAAGAATATCACCTATACATGGTGTAACAATCATATCAACATCTTGTCTAGATTTCTGTAGGCGATCTGAAAACCACAGTAAGTTCCAGTACACCGGAAATGGTCAGAATATGTGCACCATTTTTAAGTAGTATTGCTATACTGTGAAAATTTTATAAAACATAAGAATAGACATACAATTATTCGGGATGATTAAAAAAGCTGACTCAAACTGAAAATAATGGCCATTCACAAGCATTAACAATGATAGGAACATATGGCCCCTGCAGCAATAATATTAAAATCAACAAAGACACAGTTAACGAAGAAATTGACCTAAATAAAACAAGATGTAAAATGGTGGCATTATGAAGCTTTATTTTTAACTACATTTTCACAGTAGATACCAAAAGTAACTTAATTCAATTTTTTGACTGAAAAATATCGTGTAGTAGCTTTAACTATTGTTTTTCACACAAAAACGCACTTGGAAAAGTCACGCTACAGAGAAACACTCCTTGTAGATATTCGTAACCTGAGAGGGTACATGACATCCTTTCAAATATTGGGATTCTTGATAATTTCTATCTGTAACAAGTTTACTTTATCAGTTAAAATGACTTGTTTGACTGTAAGGTACACTCTCATTTCAAATTTGTTCTGTAAATTACATACATTTTAGGTATATAGATGGTTGTTCATATATAAGCTGTACACATAATTTCAGTTGTAATGTCATTAGATATTTTACCGTTTCCGGTGTACCGAAACTTACTGTAGTTTACAAGTCACCTACAGAAATCTAGTAAAGATAATGATATGATTGTCACACCATGTAGCTACCTTTAATAGAACAAAAGTTATGATACAACAGGTAGAACTTTTTGAATGACCCTCGTATATGTTTAACAAAGGAAATTGGTCAAGTCAATATATTTTCAAAACATTTCGAGATTTTTGCATCATTGTGTCAAATTCATTTTTTCTTTCTTTATTGAATATTTATAAGTTTTTTCTACAATACTCTAAAAATGTGTACAAAAGTACACAGATGTGTACAATATTCTAAAAAATATTGTACACATCCAGGCACTTTTCCAAGAATATTTTTAGCTGATCTGAGCTGAAGGTAGTAAAATGATTTTATCATGCCAAATAAATATTTTCAAAAGCCTGATACATGGATAATAATATATTGAATGGCTTATTTTGGGTGATACAAGAAATGTTGTACTCACTAAAAAATATTTATCACCATGAAAGCCATTCAATATTTTATAAATGTTGTTGGCGACAACAAAATTACTGCAGTTAAAAGTGTAAAATTAGCTTTATCTGCAAATCAATTGCAAAATCAAATTTTTTTTTATTGGCAATCTATGATGTCGATGGAATAGTTTAAAGAAAAACTTTGTTTCTTTCTCAACAAATACAATGTAGCATCAGTTCTTTTTAGAAAATGGTCTCTCACCCAAATCAACATGGGAAACAAATGACTTTTTGGAAATATTTAATCCAATTTTTTACAAAATTTGGTATATTTGGTTGGCTGTTATTATGCGAATGTAAATCATCTTCTGATAAAATCCTGTCCAATTGCACCTATAAAAAAATAAAGTCTAAAGAACTAATAACTTGCAACTTTTTGTAGTCTATAAACACTGTAAAAAAACCACTTTTATCTAAATGTATTATGCCGGTGCCATCAACGATTTCTTCAACTGGTCTCTGTGCACATAGAAAAGTAAGACAAAGTTATTGAGGGACACGATTCAAAATTCTATTCATGCATAATTGCTATTGCCACTTTTTGCGTTAGAAAATCCAAAACACTGGACACATTCATGCAACATGGAGTGTAAAATTCGCCATCTCTGCTTCTTTCACTCAAAAAATCAAATAGGAGATTTTGATACTGTATGAAAGTACATATTTTTCTCATAACCCCTTAAATTTTTATGACCATATGTTTCATTGAAGAGATCATATGGTCAAAATAGTGCTGAATTTCTGGAATATTTTGTTAAGAATAAATAGCCTATAGGTTTCTATGGTCACTCCCAGACACATTTTTGCCTGTAGCATTAATTTGGCTCAAGGTATACAAATGAAAGTTCTTTACCATTGCTTGAAGTTGGTGATGACCCTTCAGTCAGATATGGAAAAAGTATGTTTAATTTGTCACCAGATTGGAACATCTTTTTTTCTAGAAACTATCAAATATGGAATCTGAAAATGCTGAGTGCCTGGAGAAACTTGCTGCTTCAGATGAATTGAATGATGCTGCTGCTTCAGTTCCTGCGAAAGAGGTGAGTAGTTAGTTAGATAGTGTTAGACTGAAGGTTTCAAAATCTTGGTCCTGATTTGAGAAGGGAGGGGGAGGGGAGATTCAGTTGTTTCCCTGATATTATTGCCACTTTTTGCATTAGCCAAACACTGGACACATTCATGGTGGTGTGTAAAATTCCCCATCCCTGCTTCTTACAGGTGTGTATTCCGATCACTTTCACTCAAAAAATCCAATAGGAGATTTTAATACTGTATGAAAGTACATATAGTTCTCATAAACCCCTGTAAATTTTTATGACCGTATGTTTCGTTGAAGAGATATAATCAAAATCATAGTGCTAAATTTCTGCACTGAATAAATAGCCAATAGGTTTCTATAGTCACTCTCAGACAGAGATGTGGTTAAAATAGTGCTGAATTTCTGGAATATTTTGTCAAGAATAAGTAGCCTACTAGGTTTCTATGGTCACTCTCAGACACATTTTTGCCTGCAGCATTAATTTGGCTCAAGGTTACAATTGCTTGAAATAGGTGATGACTCTTCATTCAAATATACGGATAAAGTATTTTAATTTGTCACCAGATTGGAACACATACCTTTAATATTTACATGCTTCTTTTTTTCTAGAAACTATCAATCTTGGAATCTGAAAATGTTGAGCTCCTGGAGAAACTTGCTGCTTCAGACGAACTGATTGATGCTGCTGCTTCAGTTCCTGAGAAAGAGGTGAGTACTTAGTTAACTAGTGTTAGACTGAAGGTTTCAAAATCTTGGTCCTGATTTGAGAAGGGAGGGGGAGGGGAGATTCAGTTGTTTCCCTGATATTATCGCCACTTTTTGCATTAGCCAAACACGGGACACATTCATGCAACGTGGTGTGTAAAATTCCCCATCCCTGCTTCTTACAGGTGTGTATTCCGATCACTTTTACTCAAAAAATCCAATAGGAAATTTAAATACTGTATGAAAGTACTTATACTTGTAGTTCTCATAACCCTTGTAAATTTTTATTACCATATGTTTTGTTGAAGAGATATGGTCAAAATAATGCTGAATTGATTTCTGGAATACTTTGTTAAGGTGGCCTAGCACAGATAGAATTCCTCTATTTAATTTTCTTATTTTTTGATATACAGTGTGTCCCAGAATGAAGTTATCAAGATTTCAATGCCGCGTAATTCAAAAACTAAATTATCCCAGACAATGAAAGTTGGTGACAATTATGCCTAATGTCTCCACTTACTTTGGTGCAAACATAAAGAAAATCCATGCATTAATTTTTTAGAAATGAGCGTTTGAAGCTGCAGAGGACTTTGGACACTTTTCCCAGTTTGGAGAGGTCGTAAAAATCCAGTGGAGATTTTCAGCGGAAGTATGCGAGCAAGGATATCATCTTTTACCAACATTTCTGTTTTGTTTCACATGTTGCTTCTACTTGATGATGCCTTGGAGTCCTAATGAAGGTTCAGCTGAATGTTAACTCGGCTTCTACCTTGGTGTCAACATGCTTCTTTTTTTGCAGTTCCTTCTGCCATCTGATACCATAAGCTTTATATTTTCTGTCATTTTTAAGTTCGGTTATACTCTTGCGATGAGAATATCTGGCTCCTGGATGTTAAATAAATCTTACCATTGTTTCAATGATACCAGCACTTTGCAGATATTGGTCAATCATGATACTCTTTTCTCAATTGACAGATGATGTGATATGTTTGCTTTGAATTACCATATTCTTACAACCACTGCTACCAGGGACCAGCCCTTTAGCATGCTTTCAAAGGGCCCGCTAAATGATTTACCTAAACAATTACTTAATAAAATTTCTTAAATGATTTTCACATGTGAAAAGGAACCAGATTTAGGTTAAAATAATCTTGAAATAAAAAACATTTACAATTAAACAAATATTATCATGATTATGTCTGTAAAGATGGCGTTCTTCGTTGCCGTGTAATTTTTACAACTTACCCAAACTGGGAAAAGTGTCCGAACTCTTTTTGAGCTTCAAACTTTCACTACTAGAAAACTAATGCATGGATTTTCTTTATTTGTGCACCACAGCAAGTCAAGACATCAGGCATGATTGTCACCAAGTTTCATTGTCTGGAATAATTTGGTTTGTGAATTATGTAGCTTTGAAATCTTGATAACTTCATTCTGGGACACACTGTATGATGTTTTTATGTGTGCTGATCATATTTCTGAAATAAAAAAAGAGGTCACCGACTTAAACACTTATAAACGGCTCTATTTTTTCTCTCTTTTTCAAATATGTTTTGGTCCTTATACAGTTCTTTAAAAAAATCTAATAAAAAAAATATGGTCACCGACTTACTTTTGAGATACAAAGCAAAATAAGGCAAAAAAATGACATTTTTTTAGCAGTGACTAGTCCCTTAAGCACTGTGCGCTTTGGGTCCTGCGTCGTCAGGAGCAACGCGCATGGTCTTATGCGTGAATACAAAAATGACGCACGTGTAAGGTCACGTTTTATTAAAGTGCAAGATACAGTACGCCAAAAAGTATGGTAAAAGCCTGGCAGGGTTCTTACAGGTCATGGAAAACCTGGAAAGTCATGGAATTTCAATTTTTCATTTTCCAGGCCTGGAAAGTCATTGAAAAATGACAAATCACAAAATTGGTCATGGAAAGTCATGGAATTATATTTAAGTTTTTGACATTATTTTCCCAACTTTAGCCGACTTTGGAACCCGACTTTCATCTTGAGAACTTCCCATGTTTCCCGCTATTTTTGTCATGGAAAGTCATGGAATTCTTGGTAAAATGGTCATGGAAAGTCATGGAATTCTTGGTAAAATGGTCATGGAAAGTCATAGAATTTTGAATGTCTGAAGAAGTAAGAACCCTGCCTGGGATAAATGACTTTGAAACTGTGTCCAACACCGCTGATATCAGCTCACTCGTGTCCGACACAGCATTCGTGATAGACCACCTTAAGAATAAATAGCCAGAAAGTTTCTAAGGTCACTCTCAGACACATTTTTGCCTGCAGCATTAATTTGGCTCAAGGTATACAAATGAAACTTTACAATTGCTTGATATAGGTGATGACTCTTCATTCAGATATATGGATAAAGTATTCTAATTTGTCACCAGATTGGAACACCTATCTTTAATATTTACATGCTTCTTTTTTTCTAGAAACTACCAATCTTGGAATCTGAAAATGTTGAACACCTGGTGAAACTGGCTTTTTCAGATGAACTGAATGCTGCTGCTTCAGTTCCTGCAAAAGAGGTGAGTAGTTAAATAGTGTTAAGCTGAATTCAGACTCGACGCAAACACAAATGCACCGAGCATGTGCAGATAGGACATTTGAGCAGTTCCAATCAATCGATATCAAAACGCAACACCACTTGCGGCAACGCAAAACGAGTTGAGAAAAGCTGAACTTGCCATTGCGTTTTCATGTCATCAGCCGCCGCAGTCCGTTTGCCTTTTGAGTGTGAATTCATTTGTGGGGCCATATGAGGTGAAAATTATTGGAAACGCAACGCATTGCGTTTTAAGTATGAATTCAGCTTTAGACTCAAAATCTTGGTCCTGGTGTGAAAAGGGATGGAGGAGGGACATTCAGTTGTTTCCCTGATCAATTGAATTATTTGTCAATGTAGGTCTATGTTAATGGGGAATTGGACAAGTTCAACATCATCTCAATTCATTTTTGCATTATTTCGTCAAATTTATTTTGTCTTTTTTTATTGAATATTGGTGGCAACAACAATATTACTGGAGTAGAAAGTGTTATATTAATTTTATCTAAGAATCAGTTACAAACATCAGAATTTCTGTTCTCGACACTATGAAATGTCGATGGAATAGGCCTACATGTACAAGTAGCATCACTCCTTTTAGCATCACAACAATATTACTAGAGTTAAACATTGTATTAACTTTATCTAAAAATCACCGGCAAAATCAGAATTTCTTTTCTCTACACTCTGTAATGTTGATTGAATAGGCCTACAAGTAGCATCACTCCTTGTAGACAATAGTGTCACCCAAATCAACATTAAATACACATTTGTTTGACTTTTTGGCAATAATTATCAAATTTTTATAAAATTTGGTACATGTAGGTGATTCTTTTTATTATGTAAGTGTAAATTATCTTCCAATTAAATTTTGTTCAATTTTACCTTTAAAATAAGGTCTAAAGAAGTGATAACTTTCAACATTTTTGTGGTGTATGAACTGACAGAACTTAAAATGATGTAGAGTTAAACTGTATGGGGTTGAACTGACTCTCCTGTGCTCAAAATGCTATGACCGACATGATCAGCTGTAGGTAAAAGTTAAGGCTGGTATCAACAAGCCTTTTGCTTGAGTGATGGGGTTTGTTGACAATGAAATTGCTTGCTGATACCAGTTATAGTAAAAACGATGGTGAATGATGGCTGAAAATCACTCTTATATTTCATATACCGCTGCCATCAAGGATTTCTGCAACTGGTAAATTTTTTAAGAATTGTAGGAATCGAGGGCTGTGATTCGAAATTCTGTTTGTGCGTCATTTCATTTTTGGACGGGTTAACCGTATGTTATAGACTAGACAATCTTCAGACTAGTGGAATGTTACCAAAAGAAATATTGCCAAAGAAAATTTGGCCTAAAAGGAATCACTTTGATTTTAAAGACATCAAGTTTTGAAACATGCCACCAAATGATTGATTTATGAGCTGATTAGACCTAAAAAATTGTTTGATTGGTGTATTATAACCTGACCAGCCCTAATTTTGTGGACAAGTAAAAAGGGACAGTATTTTGCAATACTTCCCCAAAATAAACCATGTTGTATTTGTTTTACTACACCTCAAAAAAGTCAAAATATAACTTGAAATAAATCTAAAAGTCAAATTCAGTACTCTGCCGCAAGCTATACGGTAGTAGCATGCAGTTTTTACCATTTTCCCAGTGTGTGTGTAAAACACACAGGTCTGAGGTGCAACTCGTAAACGCATGCCCATGCACCTGTACTTGAGTATAAACGTACATGCGGGAAAGTAGTCAAATATACTTTTTATGCGTCTCCGCTATTTAACCAATAAAAAGACTGTATTAATACCGGTACTTATAAATGTTCAAGAGGTGTAGTAACATTAAATTTTTACTTGCCTGACACTAAAATCACCCGCCATATGTTGTCGTTCAGATGCTGTCCAACCCTGGACTTAAATATACATGGCAAATACTTTTAATTCATGTAGGCACCAGCTGAGTCGGTATCACAGTCACACACCAGTGTAGAGAAACAGGAGGCGCATAAAGATGAACAGGAGCCGCAGAAAGAGGACACCCTGTCTTTGAAGTGCTGTGTGAAGGGATGCATATTTAGTCTCGATGAGACAGAGAGACTTCAACAAGGACATAAGGGCAGTGTGCAACGTTGGTACACACTCCCTGTAAATGATCCCAGGTAAGAACAGTGTGTCGGGTTTAGAATTTGGCAAGAATCCATTCTTGCAAAGATTCTTTGAGGAAGACTTCCAAGAATTAAGCTACATGTGTGTATTCTTGTAAAAATGTGAACGACTCATTATATGTATACCAGAATCCAAAGATTCTTGTAAAATTCTTCCAAATGAATTCCCACAACATGTTACTAATTCATCCTTGTGTAATGTGATGTAACCCTAGCACCACTGAATCTAACAATATGATCATGTATACTCCATTCATCCATTAATCTAGGCAATCACAACCCAGCTGAAGAGCGCATTGTGTGGAACGTACGGTTTAGAATGCGTACGTTTTGAAAATCGCGAAAAAGTTTGAAGGGTACAATTTTAATCGCTTCCGTATAATGTGTGTCGTCATAAAATGTGTAACATCAACCTTAATATTTTTACGATATCCACCTAAAGAAAAACCTATCATAGCGCCATCTATTTTAATAAACAATATAAACCAATACAAAAATTTGTTGGCGCATCATAAGTTCATTACATGCTGGGAAAATGGCGTCCGAGCAAAGAAAAATCGCGGTCGATAGGGTCGATTCGGGGTGGATCAAAGACAATTAAAACAGACTGAAAAGTCTGACGGACAAACCGTACTGGTGTAAGACAGAAAAATATGCACACACAATTTCAATTATCATATAAGTTGAAAGTTTAATAGGCAAAAATATAGGATACAAATAAAAGGGTGCAATGCAAATTGGATACAATATAAAGGTTACAAAGCTAAAAAGGGTGCCATTTTCACTGTTTTTGTAAAAAGGGTGCATGAGTAAAAAGGGTACAATAGCATGCCACTCTAGATGAATTCCACACAGTTGGACGATGGTTTCGCTCGCAACGTTGTTTGCTCAAGTAAGTCATATCTGGTTGCCTAGATTAATATAACACTTCGAATCTAACAATATATTATTACAGAAAACTAAGATGTGTTAACAAGGCCGTCCCCAGAGGGGGAGTGTGACATCCCCCAATTATTGGTTCTAACGGCAAAATTGTGCTGCTGTCGGCAAAAAAGAAGGGGGAAGAAAAAGAGAGGGGAGAAAAAATAGGAAGAAAAGGAGAAAAGAAGGAAAAGAAAAAAGGAAAAAAAAAAAGAAAGGAGAAAAAAGGAAGGAGGAAAAGAGGAGAAAAAGAAAGAAAAAATGAAGGGAAGGAAGAAAATGAAACGAAAAAAAGGCAACTCATTTTGACTTGCTAAGGAAAACGGTTCTTTTTGTCAGCAAATTGTAAGCATTTGTATCCATCTTCAAACATGGACTTCTTACGGCACGTTCAGCATGTTCAGTATAACAGCTCTTCAAATCTGTCAGCATCAGCTTGGAGTTTTGTGTCGGCACATATACAACTTTACAAGTAAAAGTTTGTAAATTTAAAGCTTTGTACTAATCCTGCATGTATAAAGCGGTCATTTTAAGAGTTAACGGATTCAACCAACCTCAATGACATGTGTTGGCAAAATGAAGGCGTGCAATCTCCATCATTTAGCTTTTTCTGGGGACGTTTAGCTATTGGAACTACAATGGAAAATGTTGGCAAAACTATGCACCAAATGGTTTGAACAAAGTTGGAAATTTCAAAACTGATGAGGGGCACATCCCCATCAGACACCCCTTTTGTGTTGTGTCCACTGTTCAATGGGAATCTCTGGAGTGCCTTGCCTACATTTTCATGGGTGCCAGGGGAAGCCAGCTTGAGGCATAGCTAGCAAAAACTATGCACCAAATCGTGTGAATAGCATTTCTAAAAGAGACATATATATTGATTGTTAAATTGGTAAAATTTGTCTTTCTGAAAGCAATACAGAAATTCTATTTGTTTTGGACCTTGTTATGTCCTTCCTTGATGCAAGTCAAATATGATTGCATGACCATGTGGAATATTCATGGGATACTAGTAGTGCCTTCATAATCTTCAATTTTGATTTTTTTTTAGGTGGAAGGAATGGGTGAAAAGTTTAGGACTGGAGGCCACGTCTCTATCCAATGTCTACATATGCGAATTGCACTTCTCAGAACAACAAGTAGCAAATATAACAACTGAACAGCAACTTGGTGGAGATAACCGAGCCCAAACAGCACCTATTACACAGCAAGCAGCAAGATATGGCCATTTCAAATTAGACAAACCTAAACAGCCAAGAACACGGTCACATCGGTATAAATCTAATGTGGATGATAACGAAGCCCAAAAAGCACCTATTACACAGCAAGCAGTAAGAAAGGGCCAATTAAAAGACAAACCTAAAAAGCCACGATCACGGCCACATCGGTATAAATGTTATGTGGATGGCTGCCCTCTTAATTTGACAAGTAGGCGTCGCCGTATCCGAGGATATAATGACAATATTCACTTTTTCAGGTTTCCGTCTGATCGGGATAGGTAAGACCAATTAAGCCTCAAAATAAGTATTTAGGAATCTGGAGCAATTGGGATATTATTCACAATTTATATGTGTGTAAATCCTATGGTAATTAAAAAGGGGAATTGGTTCTCGCCGTCAGTTTGATTTCACTGCGATGAAATCCCCATGGGAGAGCGACCATCTTATCTTGTCGCCTCTATAATTTATTGTATCTCCACTATTTTACGGCTGTTTGAGACTTTTCAAAATGGATTAGCAGGTAGATTGGTCAGCTCAGAGCAATGTGAAGGGAAATTCCATTTTTAAGACTTTCATTGTGACTTTTTGAACTCAAAAAATGTCATTTTGAGATAAAATTAAACTTGTTAAGATCGTTTTCCATTTTTATTAAAATAATGCTCAAAAACAATATTGTTACAATTTCTGAACTCATGCGCTTGTTCTTCAAAATGCACAAAATCAGTATTGCATTACAATTATGGCTTATACTCAGCCTTATTTTAAACCATTGTGGAGATCAGATTCTTTGATAGTTATACTCAATGGGTCCTTATACCTTGATCAGCCTTTGTTAATAAAACCATTGTAGTGGAGATCAGATTCTTTGGTAGTTATACTCAAGGGGTGCTTATACCTTGACCAGCCTTGGGTAAAACCATTGTAGTGGAGATCAAATTCTTTGGTAGTTATATTCACGGGGTGCTATACTTTGATCAGCCTTAGTTTAAACCTTTGTAGAGGAGATCAGATTCATTGGTAGTTATACTTAAGGGGTCCTGTAACCTTCATAGTTTGAGCCATTGTAGTGGAGATCCGATTCTTTGATAGTTGTGTGCAGTTTCCTACAAGACAAATAGCAGGTACTTCCTTTGCAAAACACACTTAACATTATAAGCACCAACAAGAATCAAACCTTTTGTTGATTGATGGCCATGTAAATTATACTGTGCAAAGTGCATGTTTAATTCTTTCTCCTTGGAAAGTTCCATTTTGTCAAGTGCAAAACTCACTAGTGTGAGATCAAAAAGGCATATCAGCAATAGCTGCTTTATATGATATCTATTTAATACGTTGTTGGTAGAATAAGATAATTTCCTTGGAATTAGTCTTGGACAAAATAAAGTATGCAATGCTGGTTTATAAAAAATGGCATCTATTGCAGATATGATTTTCTTGCACTTGCTTGACAAAATATAAGAAAACTATATGTGTGCTTTAAAAGAACTCATCATATTTTGAGAGGACCCTTCTTATTGATCAATATAATGCAATTCCCAGAAAATATGCCAAAAGTTCATCAGGAACATAATTTTACCGCACTGCATAGTACATTGGGTTAAGTGGTTTGCCACTTATGCAAATATATTACCATGTAGATTTGAATCCCAGGACTTATAAAAATTAAATATCCAAATGTTGATGTTTAAAAGAAATGTAATGCCTAATGCCTATTTATATATTTGTGTCTTGCAATTCATCTTAGTTGCATTTAATTCTCTTTATTCCAAATATTTCTTTCAGGTGTAAGAATTGGATCTCATTATTGGACATGGACGATTTTGTTGCATCAAAAAAGAAGACTTTAGCAACTTTACATAGTACTTCTTATCGTGTGTGCGAGTTGCACTTTTTGTTCAGGGATATCAGATACGGATCCTTGAATAGGAGAGCCCTTCCTGAAAAGGGCATATTACGACCTGTTCCTATGGCAGACGGAAAGCCGTATATATACACTGGTAATCAGTCTGATAGTAGTTCTGATGAGAGTATACCTGAGACAAGTGTGGATATTGATAACATTATTGATAAGGTTCCTGATATTGATAACATTATTGATAACCCTGATTCAAGTCGTTCTAACATTTCAAATGTTGACAATATTAGTGATGATAATGACTTTTTATCATCAGATGGGGATGATGGTTATAGGGATGACCAATTTGGGGATAACTGTGAGGATGATGGTTATAGGGACGAATGTCAGGATGATAATGATTTGGATATGTCAGATATCCACACTGTATCTTCAGATATCCACAATATATCTGTCAATGCAAACGCTACTCCAAGCTGTAATACCACTTCTATTGACTGTAGTACTCCAAGCTGTAATACCACTTGTAGTACATATACTTTGAATACCAGGTACAGAACAAATGACACCAATAGAACGTCTGCCCCAACTCAAGTGATGTTGTTGAAAGCATCTGTGTCAAAGACGGGATTACTTAGTGTACCAGGTTTAAAAGACAGGCTGCATATTGTAGGCGGAAATTATCCTCTGTCCGCCATTCAAAGCGGCAATCTCGTGTTAGCGTTACCTTGTCAAATCGATAAAGAGAACCCACAGGCCGTGGCAGCAGCTGCGGCTGCGGGTGCTACTATGTGCATACCCCCATTGCAATCAGAAATCAGCAAGATCAATGCTATTTTACCAACTTGTGCATTGAGTGCATCGTCACTTTTGCAAACTCGGGAAGTAACCAGTAATGGTAAGAAGCTTAAGGTCATAGGTCGTACGACTGGTCCTGGAGGGAGGTCAGCATTAATCGCCACGGCTGAAGACTGTGCTTCTTCTACTGATGCTTCAAGACAGAAAAATACTGAAGGTAGGAATTTTTAATTTATTGAATATTGTGATATAGTAAAATTATTGGATAAAAATGTCTCAGTATATATTTTAACTGTTCCGCTGAAAACAAAGTTTGAACCTTTGTGTGTTAATTAGTTCACCCTAAAATCTTCACAGCAATATGTTACTATCTACCACCAAGGAAATTGAAAAGAGGAATCAGTTCTCGCTGCAATTTTGATTTGACGGCCTTTCTTTCGGATTGCTTCCATCTTGGATTGTCACTCATGAAGTGTGAGTTATTGTACACCTCTGGTATTTTCCAGCTCACGTACCACACATCTTTGAATTTTCGAAACAGATCAATGGGAAAATTGGCGTGCCTTGAGTAGAGCAAAATCCAATAGATGCTGCTTGAAGGCATGGGCGTCATTTCATTTTGAAGTGTGTGTGTGTGTGGGGGGGGGGGGGTCCAGGGGGCAAATAAATCATTTGTAATCAAAACGATGGGGCACCTAATATTGTGTCCCCTACCCTTCAAAATGTGGGGGACGTGTCCGCCTGTCCCCCCTGAAATGACGCCCATGCTTGAAGCACAGAGAGGGTTTGGGTGTGAATCAAAATGTACAAGCTGTTTATGCATCAAGCGAAGATTAACATGATCTGCCAGGATATCGAGCCACTCTCCAAACATATCCGGATCAACTCGATCGAGTCACAATAACTCTGCTCCATGAGCAATAAAATGGCACAGTTCAGGCTTCACTGAACATCTTGAATTGCAAATGTGTTTTACTTAGAAGTTTCAGTTGCCTTAGTCATAGATCTTAATTGTTGTTGTCCTGATTTTGCCTCTAAATTTTGAACCAAAACTTGCGAGATTTCTTCAGAACTAGAACCGAAAAATTGTTTTTGCACGATCTTAGGATATAGTCAGTTCATAATACTATACAGTGTTCCTGCTCAGCATGTTCATAATTTCATGTTATTTCCCCTACTCAGGTGGTTATATCAACACACCAGGTAATTCATATACCGTGATTCCACCTCACACTGTGATTCCAATTAAGATATGCCAACCGACAGATATGCCATCCAACTACCCCGTGCCATCCACACAACCAGTGCAATTAACACAGCCAGATTCTTCAAGTCAAGCTATTGCGTCACTCAAAAAACTCAGTAAGTATTTTCATTTGTTCATGATCACATTGACACTTTAGTCTATCTAGATTGACCTCATAAGTGAGCGCCGTAGGCGTTAGGCACAAGGTCTATCAACTTGCACATCAAACCCCCTGCTAGGTTCCCGAGGTTATAATTGATTCAGGATTTGATTAATAGACTGACCAGGTATACACTGTATGCAGCGCCCCAAGTAGGAGCATTTGCACAGGGGACCAACAGCTTAACGTGACTATCCAAACCACGGAGCAATTAGAGTAAAATTTCTTGCCCAAGGAAACAAGGAGACGTTTACCGCCTGGCACGGGGCTTGAACCCAAAACCTCTGTATTACAAGACCCATGCTCTAACTGCTCAGCCACGCTGAGTCGCTCCCCTCTATAATAGAAGGAAGGCAAAGGTTTTTGATTATCACAACTTGCCCTTTCTTGAGTTACAAGGGTGGTATCAGATTTCACTTGCCTAGGATTTCCCAGGCAGGGTTTGTTGTAAGTTGATGGACCTCATGCCTTGCGTTCGCTTGCAAGGTCCATCTAGATGGACTATGCCACTATTGAGCTATTTTATCACATGTGGAGCATGACAGCATTAGGCCTCTAACCTGTGTCATGTTTTGTCATAGGGGTAAGTCACAAGCAAGCCCTTAGCCAGGAGGGTGCGGTGGGGGCGTCGCACCCCCAAATTTGACAATGTACCAAAAAGGTCCACAAAAATTCCCTAAAAACCCACCAAAAGAGGACCTAAAACACCAAACATGTAATTAATGGAAGGCCATTTTTACCAAAATACTAAACAAAATGCTTGAAATACTACTGAAAACCTTTTTTTTTTGCTTGTCACTTTGTCAAAACCACTAAAATTAGTTTTGGGTCGACCAAAACAAATTGTTTTCCTCCAAAAGGTCCACTTTTTGAAAATCGGCACCCCTCTTGAAACAATCCTGGCTACGGGCCTAGTCACAAGACACCCAAATTCTGGTCTCTTAGACAAGCAAATGTGTTGGATACCAATTGAGCAGCATTGTCCATGGCATGAATTGGTCACACTCAGGGTTATAGCTAGACCAAACTGAGTGCCGGTTGCGAAGCGGAGCGAGCGGAGCTCTCGCCCCCTACGGCCGGGGGTCCAGG
>JXSR01S018654.1:39241-54817 GCA_000969725.1 Ophiothrix spiculata
TGATCTTTAAGCGCAGACCCTTGTATGTAAATGACTCGTTGAGCCCACAACGGTACAGCGCCCTCTACTTACCTGCATCTAATTAGATCCTGATCTTAAAGCGCAGACCCTTGTATGTAAATGACTCGTTGAGCCCACATCAGTACAGCGCCCCCTACTTACCTGCATCTAATTAGATCCTGATCTTTAAGGGCAGACCCTTGTATGTAAATGACTTGTTGAGTCCACATCGGTACAGCGCCCCCTACTTACCTGCATCTAATTAGATCTTGATCTTTAAGCGCAGACCCTTGTATGTAAATGACTCGTTGAGCCCACATCGGTACAGCGCCCTCTACTTACCTTCATCTAATCAGATCCTGATCTTTAAGCGCAGACCCTTGTATGTAAATGACTCGTTGAGCCCACATCGGTACAGCGCCCTCTACTTACCTACATCTAATTAGATCTTGATCTTTAAGCGCAGACCCTTGTATGTAAATGACTCGTTGAGCCCACATCGGTACAGCGCCCTCTACTTACCTACATCTAATTAGATCTTGATCTTTAAGCGCAGACCCTTGTATATAAATGACTCGTTGAGCCCACATCGGCACTTGCATCAAAGCTGTCATGTTGTTATCTAGCTCACAAGGAGACAGTAATACCACGAAATAGTCCTTAAGAAGAAGAAAAGGAAGGAAAATGCAGAAATTGGATGCTGAATGTCTTACAAAGTGGTAAACTTTGTTCATTATTGGTTACAAGTATAAGAGGCAAATCAAGAGACCATTTATTTGTCGGTTAAAGCAATAAAATATATCTGCATGCAAAAATCAAATCTTTAATCAAGTGATCAATAATGCGGTTGAATTTTAATATAGTCTAAATGGTCAGCAAAAATATCTTTGATGTGTTTACTTTAGCGTAAACCATAATACTTAAGACACTCAGAGTCAAACACATTTAAGGCATGTGTTATGATAAAACAACAAAATTGATGGTCCACAAATGGGGTGATCACTGAAAAGAAATCAATTAACATGAGTAATTTAATCAAGTGGGTAACTAAAACTGTGTACAATTTGCATTTAAAAATGCACACTTGAAACGAAACAAGCACAGACTGTTTTGCTCCTTTTTAAATTGATATAAACTGAATTGTATTTACCTCATTGGCCTAAGTCCACCCTACAAAGTAAAAACACAGTATGTGCACTCATAAAGCATAGCAGATACTTCATATCAGCATGCAATTTTGCTTCAATCCATTCACATGCTAAAAGGTTGTATATACATATGTTTAATATTGTAGATACTGCCTTTAGTTGTGATAGAGAATTGATCGTCTGCTTATTTCTGCAGGATTTCTCCAAGGGAAAAAGAAGTAGCTTGCAAAGTATCTGCAATGCACATACTTCGTTTTTACTTTGAAGGGCAGAAGTGATTCAGTGAACAAGCAAACGCTTTAGCTTACCTGCAAGTGCTGATGAGCATAAAACTCGTTCAAGAAATCAATGAATAAATCGTACTGCATGGTGGTAGCACAAACGACTACGTGTTTCTCCGTCTGGGCTCTATGTCTACTGTATGTACCACCTTGCTTCTTTCTCATGATAGTTATGTAAGCAAGGCCTTCCAGCTGTGGGAAAAAAGGTTTGGCATTGTTTAGGTGTATGATATGTGCAAATCTGTTTCTTTCTTTTATTTTTTATATGGAAAAAAAGGGAATATACATCTGAGTATGGCAAGTCAGTCTAAAATAATCATACTATTTTTCTGCTTCATTTGCCTTCTGTACATAACAACAAAGAACAGTATTGTTAGAACATTGTGTAGGCCTATGCTTGTATTTTGGTGAACCTATTAGGACAATTTGAGTTTGCTATCATATTGTTGGCCTCATTACATAGGCACACAAGTCTATTATTTTATTAACTGAATTAATCTATTTGCGCAAACAATTTTTTCACATACAGATATTTAACTCAAGTATCATATATATAAATGGGACAAAGTATACTTTAGATCCCATCAAAAATTTTAGGGTTAGGGTATCTTTAGGATTATGGTTGAGTCATGGTTAGTCAGCTTGGGTCAGGTCACGTTAACATTTATTATCAATACCAATACGGGAAAATCAATTGAATGTAATCAAATAAAACTTATATTTTAATAAAGATCTCTATGTGATATGCTTTTCATTAGTTTTTTTATATATAGAACTTGTTTGAGTGCTGCTCCAATCATAATCATAATAATCAATCTGGATGGCCATATTTCAACCTTCAGGTCAAGGAAGAACGGGAACGTACACCTGAACAAAGCGAGTCATTAAACAATTCCTTGTTTAAATTCCTTGATGGTACTTACCTGTAGTGGAACTTGTTTTAGTGCCACTCCAATCATAATCATAATAAACAATCTGGACGGCCATATTTCAACCTTCAGGTCTCCATAACCAACGGTTGAGAATGTAACTATGGTAAAATAACATGCTTCAAATAGACCAAAGTGATCTGGATCTGGATCGGCTCGCTCTAAATGCTCTACACCACACATACTGGAATAAATCAAAACAAGATAGTTTGGGTGTAATATAACATGCTTCTAATATACCAAACTGGTTTGGATCTTGATCGATTTGCTCTCTCTAAATGATATAAACTTAATATACTGAAAGAGATCCAAACAAGATATTATGACTCTTGTATTGAGTAAGTTTCTTGAGAGGGCCTTCAGTGATCTACTGTGATTATATGGATTGGTTTGTTTAAAGGCATGAAACACTAATAATATTGAAATAAATTACAGACAAGGAATTTCAAATACATTTCAAAACAAAAAATAAAATCTGGATTGGTGTCAAGGAGGATATTTTAGCTAATTTGAAAAAGAGAGGTTAGAGTGGAAATCTTAATTTAAATCTTTTTTCTACTTTGGGGGAGGAATGTAAACTACGCAACTCTAGAAGATCTGTCTGGTTGAGTCTTCCAATGGAACACTGAGGGCCAATTTATTTTGAGTTCTTGGATTACTTTAGATTTCCCTGTGTTAACATCCCGCCATAGGTTCTATTTTCAAGCTGAAGGTCTACAAAGGTTATGAATTACACCTCCTTGTCTTTCCAAATCAAGCTCCCATATATATCAACACTTGAAGCTCTGTTTCCGAATTACCACCTGCAAACGTTAAAAATGGCACTGCTCTATTCAGCCCCATCAGTGTCCCTTTTTGTCAATGGCCCTGCCACAGGCTTCACTCTTGAGTTATGGCTCATAAACATCACCAGCGGCACTGCCCTGTCCAGCTGACCCCATAAAAGTTCCTATGTCAATATCATTATTTATTAAGTTCACTGCAAAATTCAAACACTGCACTCAGTTAAATATTAAGTTCAATGCAATTCAATCACTGCACACATAAAATCACTGCAAAATTCTTGCACTTCAAATTTGTAATTGCTGCTTTTCAAAGTATAAATGCAGTATGTGCAAATAAAAAAAGAGGTGGATACTTCAATTAACCATACAATTTCACTTCCAATCCACTCCCATAGTGCATATGTTTAATATTGTAGATAATGCCTTTAATTACAAAGAGCACTGACTGTCTTCTCAATTCCCAATACACATACTGCATTTACAAGGGACTAGCCTAGATTCCACTTAGAATTAAAAAAAAACTTATGGAAATGATCTAACTAAAACTTAAATCCAAAAAAGATGGAAAAAATATGTCAAAATAGCTCAACCTGAGAGAGAAGTACTTTGCAATATATCATTCTGTGAAGGTGGTGTGACTATCCAGTGTTTTCTAAATTCTTAACTTGTACTTCAGATAAATTTACCAGGTCAAACAAAGCTGCAGAGATAGTTTAATACATATTGAGAGAGAAAACATTTCATCAAAAATAATTGTTCTGCCCATCACTGGTATAGAAAGATGTTTATAAGATTTGATACTAGAAACATTGTTTTCACGCATTTTTTTTCTCTGGAGAAAAAAATTAAAGTTGTAAAAGAATTGCCATTTTCTCCAATATTCCACAAAATCATGGGATACTACTCGTAGGTTATATTACAATAAACATGTTCTATTGATTTTTGTAAAAACAAATATGTAGGTAAAATTAGCGGGTAGAATCTAGGCCAGTCCCTTAAACTTTGTGACACACACTGTAACTTTGCATCCAAAGAGGTCTTGTGCAATATTGTGAGCGAATGTCTTTTTAATGTCTAAGCCAAGTGTTTTCATAAAGTGTGAGCAACTGTCTCTCAGGCAAGGGAATGTC
The DNA here is from genome assembly GCA_000969725.1 of Ophiothrix spiculata. Taxonomy (NCBI): domain Eukaryota; kingdom Metazoa; phylum Echinodermata; class Ophiuroidea; order Amphilepidida; family Ophiotrichidae; genus Ophiothrix; species Ophiothrix spiculata. Next base: position 43,515 of record JXSR01S018654.1, read on the forward strand.
TTTGGATGCAAAGCCTTGATTAGGCATCAAATCTGATACTTATTGGTTCACTCTTTCACATACATGCACTTGCTGCATCACTGTATCTACAAAAAGAACATTGTTAAAACCTGTTATTTTGATTCCAATTTGGCAAGCAAACAAATCCATAGTCACATGATCAAACATAAGTATTTTGTCATGACTAGTTTACCCACTAAAGACAGTTAATGGTCATGACTAAAAAAAGGTTTTACACGGCTGATAATTGTAAGTCTCATTTTCGGTAACCTGTGAGAAATGTATCTGAGTTTACTCATTGCCAACTGGTCAAACCTCAGGCACTAAACATTTGCATGAGACTTGGCTAGAAAGATGGACACACTGTGCTCTTGATGTGCGCCTTCATCAAGGCAAGATTTTCTCCATCTGAGTAGCTCTTGAAACATGTATAATAACTTTATCCCATCAGGGAAAACATCATACGGACCATTGGCGTAACGAGACTTTCAACATTAACATTGGTGGTGCACACTTTGCCAATAACCAACACATGAGAATTTCAATAAGATGTAAATATGTAAAAATAAGACACGAGATTGCAGCCACTAAAATTACAAGGTGTTGCTGTAAGGCAAAATGTGTTTTTTTGCATAACTTTTGCAAATCAATCCCCACGTGCATAAATGAGATTTTTTTTAGAGGTAAAAACGGGAACATACACCTGCATTATGTTCATGGCTTGTATCTAAATTCTAATAAGATACTTACCATGTAAAAATAAGACACGCGATTGTAGCCACTAAAATCATGAGGCGTTGTTGTAAGGCAGAATGCGGTTTCTGCATAACACGATGCAAATCATTCTGCAGAATCAAGAAGTCAAATAAACAGTGTCAAGTTGACAAAAATAACAATTGATCAATTTAACTGTTATATAGAAAACTTCCTTACCATATAAAATAACTCTACTCCAAAAATCGTGATATACAAAATAATGGAAAGATAATGGAAAATATTCCCATTATGGCCGTTGGCAAAGTAAAAAGTTGTCACAGATTAGCATTGTTCATTTTTGCCTTAATACCCATAAGTTTCCTTGGGGGAAATCCAAATTCACATCTTGGGCCTTGGATGTGTAATATACCTTTTCACTTTATGCATCCAACAATGCAAATTGCTACATGCTGAAATCAGCAGTTTAAGAAACACATTTTTACATAGAGAGGTGAGGCTATTCATGTTTGGTTTAGGAAGGGATGTACCACTTGGAAATGTGTACCAAATCTCCAAAATCATAGATTAAAATTTAGTCAAAAATTGCAATTTTTGCCAAATTTCATACTATTTTGGCACATTTTTCAAAAATTGTTCCATTTGGCACAAATTTTAGAAAAAGTTTGAAAAATAGGCCCAACAAAATACCAATTTTTTTAAAGAAAAAGGACCTATGGAAATACCCGGGAGACTGATTTGACTTACTGAATTTGCAAAATGTCGTCGTACCACTTTTGTAATAAATAGGCACCATGGGCTGTGCGCACTGAGCAAGGCTTACAAGATAAAAAGGGAAACATACCACTGAATTATGCAAGAGGGGCCCCATCCAATCTTTACTTACAAAAAGGTTTTCAAGTAGCTGTTTCGCCAGCCAGCAGTTGAGAAAAACAGGAATGAAAAACACACGAATTGGCGGCCAGAAAATCTACAAAAGAGACAAAATCAATTATTATAAAACTAGCATTGAAGCAGAGGTTTGATAATAACTAGAATAATATCTGTGGAAAATGTTGCTGTGTGTATCACATCTTAGCAGTCAGACTTGGACCATAAAAAGGACAATTATTAATTGTTCTTAATTTGCTTTATCATAACTAGATCAAAGTGTAAAAATTGCCCAAAGATTGCCCAATGACTAGCAGTAAATATGAATGACACTGATGCAAATATTGCCATAAAGAAATGGTTGAAAGTGTCTCCCTTTCCTTTCTATCAAGTCAAATAGGGGAACATATACCTGAACAAATATTGCTGAAATGATAACCGACTTACTGTAACTATGAAGGGCACAGATATGATAATTTCCATGAAGAAATGGTTGATAAGTGTCTCCTCCCTTTCTGTCAAGAGGGAAAAAGGGAAACATACACATGAACAAATATTGCTGGAATGGTAACTGACTTACTGTAACTATGAATGGCACTGATGTGATCATTTCCATGAAGAAATGTTTGTTGACTATTTGTTGATATATGTTTCCCTGCAAAAAAGAAAAGCAAATATACACATATAAATGATTTACAGAATGAAAGAGAGAAGAAACAATAAACATACAGATACATGTAAATCTTTTATACCACAATATCAATACCAACATTAAACCTGCTATGGATTAAAGCTTTCTCATAGTATCATTATTTCTGGAATTTGGCAAAAATAATAACGTAACAACCATCTCATCCCTAACAATATTGTTATTTTCCCATATCCAAATCCAGGAGATGAAAAAGAATCTTGTTTAGTTTAACAATAGTGACCCGTCATATCGAAAGGTACCGTAAGGGTCCCAAAATCAAAATTGAGTTTTTGGTCTCATCTGAAAGCTTAGATTTTAAGCTTTAAAATGACACCTTGCTTTTGGTTATTGGTTGTTTGGTTGGGAAGTTACATCCAAATTGGTAAAAGGCATCGGGCTGATTCGGAAAACTATACTTCTGAGAAAATCAAGTTTAAAGTTTTTGTAATAAGTAAAGCTTGAATGGAGAGAGGATTTTTATGTTGGTTTTTAATACAATTTTCTTATGTTTTGGATGTTGGAACCTGATAAATATGATAGAATACACTTCAAAGATAACCTTTCTGATGAAATTAGAAATTTGACCTTGGACGTGATTTTTGACTATGCTTAGCTTCAATGGCCCGTATCTTGTAAGTTACTATGCGGACCTTAAGGTACCTTTCGATATGATGGGTCACAATATGTCACTGTATACAACAAGCAAGGCAAGATATGTTGTTCCTAAAAGCATATATTTTAGGATTAGCAGAGAATTATTGCTAGATTTATTGTCATAATTTCAATTTCAAACACATTGGATTACGATTCTTACCTTATATTGTAAATATAATAATAAAAAAGCTTGACACAGACTGACAATAGCGATGGTGACTTGAATCCCCCATAACCAATCCGGTCTCTTGACCCATAGTATTCTGCACCTAAAATGATATCAAGTGATAATTCATCACAAGCTTACAGTAAAGTGAGGAAGACTGACATATAATTGTGATGGTGATTGTAAAATATATATAAGTCAGAATAGGTGGGTTAGGGCCCAGGTCAACCTCTTTCTTTTCAGCGCCTTTTCTCTGGGTGTTGCTTTTAGAAGAGATAACATAGGCCACGAGAAAGATAATATCACCATTTTGAAAAAAAATCTTGCATGTGATGAAGATGAAACTTTGAGTTAGAATCACCAGTTTCTTTCTTTATAAGCAAATTACCAGAGAAATTCCAATTCTTACTATGACATTTAAATTTTTTGAACAAGTTATGTTGTTTTCAGGACGGACCTTTCATAAATCTTTTGAAAAATCAGTAGACTTATTAAAGCTGAATTAGGAAGCAAAGTTCCAAGCTAGTAAGACTCAATTTCATGACTTAGCGGAATCAAATGTATTTTTGTGTAAAATATACGTATGGTTTTGAAAAATTACCATATTTCTCATTACAAAAAGTATGTCAACTAGAGTAGGAAACCGTTACTTGTGTTCAATTTGATTGATCTATTCCATTATTTCATTTATTTATACGTACTAAAAATGACTTAAACTAAATACATACCATCTTATTGGACCTCTTTCCATTTCTGAATATCTGTAGAAAAAACCAGACAGAACTGTGATTGATTAACAAATGTGATGGCTCACCCCGAAAGGGGAGACTTTGCAGATGATATAGATTTTGATTTTATCATTTCATCTGTTACAGCGTAAGCTTTAAAATAACATCTTACTTGTTGAATTTGATCAAGACGATTATATTTTACAACAGAAAATCTACTAGAAATTCTTAATATTTTCTTTATTTTTCACTGCCTATTTTCACCAGTTTCTTGAAAAGTGTTCTGTCACAAAGTCCCCCTTTTAGGGGTGAGTCATCACAAATTTCTAACTAAAGTACTAGCTTAAGAGTTAGCCATCACTTTACTTCCTGACAAAAGTCAGTACTTCTCAGTGGCCTAACCCACTTATTTAGGGCGCATTGCATATTCTAAGTCAAAGAGGTTTCATCTGAAATTTTAATTCATATTAGAATTGAGGTCCAAGAAATTTTTATAGGGGAACTGGTATTCTCCGCCATTTCGATTTCACCACCCTGTAAATCCTATGGGAAGGCGGCCATCTTGGATTGTCGCTCATGGTGGTTGAGTTATTGTACCTCCGGCATTTTATGGCTACGCATGCCTCACTTTGAGAGTCTTCACAACGTAATAGTGGGAAAATTGGTGTACTTTGATCATACCAAGTCGCAATATACGCTAGACGCTGAAATGTAAGACACAGTTTGAGCGTGAAACAAAATGCACACGCTGTATATGTGTCAAGCGAAGATTTACATGATCTGGCTGGATATTGGGCCAAACTCCGAATATAGAAAGGTATAATAACTCTGCTCCATGAGCGGCACAAGATGGTGGAGAATACTGGTTCCCCGATCAAAAAATCCTTGTTGTGGTCAGGCAGTCTGGTGATGCAAGGTTTTACATGCAGCAACTCAAATAGTTAAAGAAGATTACATAGAGCAAAAGAGTTATCAGCTTAAGGGACAGGTAAGTAAAAATAGAGTAATTTGATAGCCTTCTTCACAACGTTCTAGATTGTATACCAAACTGTAGTCCTTGATACCCTGTATTGAAAATTTCTTCTTAACTTTTTTACTGGTATGGAAGTTGAGCTTAAAATGGGCACCAATGGTGGTGAACAAACAAATAGCAACATTGCTCTCTGAGGTGTCTGTACTTTTGAGCAAACTACTGTGAGATCTTATCCACCCCAATTCTCTCCAAGCTATGGCGTGCATATATGCGACTCATCATATCAATAAAGGGCACTTGTCTAAATCTCAATCCATATCTTGAACAGTGTGAACTTGATGCATCACGATGTCATTTCAGTACAAAGACATATTTTATTTCAAGGATGGAATACCTTGGTGTTACTGTTGTCATGAAGGCACCAACATTTTTACAGCTGGCCACATCACGTCGATCATCTACATGTCTCAACCACAGTTTATGCTATATCAAACCAACTGGCAAAACAGATTACTACCTGAACTCATTTTTTCCACACACTATTAACGATTGGAACTCGTCTCCCGGAACTCATTGTCAACATAGACTCTATACCCCACTTCAAAGAAGCTTTGACATCACATATATGTCAAAGCAATAAACTGGACTAAACAACATTGCGCACACCCAACCTTCACGTTTGGCTTCAGGAAGGAAGCGTTGTGAATAACCTTCAGATTCAGAAGGGAGAAACAAATAGCTTCTGACAAGTGCTGTCTTCCGTTGTCTTTTGTTATGTTATAGACAACAATTATTGCAGATTACCACTTTGGGATCACTTCAACACTCCACTGTGGTTGACCGCCGGGAACCGCCGATTCTGGGCGGTTGCTATTGTTATGAACAATGGCAGCAACCATCCAAAACCGCCGGTTCCAGGTTAGCCACCAGTTGAGTTTTGAAGCCAACCCTTAACTTTGGATTTAAGAAAGCACTTACTCTGTTGATGTTAGTGGCATTTCTGTTGTGTTGGTGTCATCTGACATATTGCAACTTCTGCAAAATATAAAAAAGCAAATCATTTTTAGACTTAAAACAACTTTTAAAGTGGTTGTATTATGTGACATGCATAATGCAGAATCATAAACAAGTTTTATATGATAATTTTTCCAATATATGTACGAGGGGGGATCAAAAAGTTTTAAACTTTACCTAGAAAGGATGAAGCTATATCAATTAAATTTTGTCAGAATATTCACTCATCTTTATGCACATTATGCTGCAAAAAAAGTCTCATAAGTCGTTTTACTTTCTTTATAGGTGGCGATTGATGTCATCTACCTACCCACTTATTACTTAAGCTGTATGGTAGACATGCGGCTTAAATAAGTCCCTGCATTTGAAGGACTAAAGGGCCCAGTATAACCTAATGACACAACCAAAGTTTAATTGTTTGATACCATAGTAAAGGTTAGGGTTTCCTTCTTCCATTGATATCAAAAATCTGGAAACCGGTTGATGAATGGCATCACAATGACCTAACACGACCTGAAAATGTTGATTTTCATTGCAATAGAAAAACAGATATTTTCAATAGAGAGGATCACTACAAACGGCCTGTGGACAGTGAGTTAAAAGTAGGAAAAATGTATCCCCTCGTATGTACGGGGAGAAATGAGCTTTAAAACAATGATAATTACACATAGATGACCACACCAAGCATGAACAATTGAAAGAAAGAAAACAATGCAGAACACAAATGCTCTAATATCACACGAGTCCATCATCCATGGATCAGCTTTAACATGAGCTAATATCAGCATGTCACTGAAATCATTTATCTTGAAACGCCTTTTACTCTAAAACCTGTTCAAATATCTTGATATTAGCTTGTCCTTTTATCCACTTTACACAATTTATGGCAAACAGCTTGACAAACAAGTCTCTTCATTTAGTTATCATATCATGTGCATAATATAGAATCGCAAACAAGTTTTCTATGATTATTTTATCATTGTATTTATGTATGAGGATGAATGGGCTTTACAAATAATGGTAATAAAACATAGGTGACATCACCATGACCACTGAAAGGAAGAAAACTAATTAATTTACCTGAAATGCTCTAATATCTAAGGTGTCTACCACTCAAGGGACAGCTTTTATAAACATGAACTAATATCAGCATGTCACTGAAACCATTTATCTTGTTATGCCTTTTACTCCCAAACCTGTTCAAATACCTTGATATTAGCAGGCCCTTTTAGCCACTTCACAACATTTATGGCAAACAGCTTGACAAACAAGTGTCTTCATTTAGTCACATGTAGCTGCCAGTGCAAAGTTTGCTGGCCTTAAGGTGGATTCACACTCACACATTCATACATTCGGTACAGAATGTATATTTGTGACGTCAAAATATATTCGGCATCGAATAAATAGTATGAACCAAAGAAAGATATATTCATATCAAAACGTGCTGAATAGTGTTGTCAAAATGGCTATTTAATCTGTTTCAACTCGGCATGTGCATGGTCATCCAGTTTCATTCGGTGTCGAATGATTTTGACGTCACAAGTATACATTCGGTACTGAACGTATGACAGTATGAATCCACCTAAAGAGTTTGACAAATATATTTTCACTGTGATTGTTGGAGTTCAGTCACAGACCCTCTCACTCAACAAATATCAAAAATAGAATACTATTCTGTATGAATTCACACCATTTGCACCTCTGCATGGACTAAGGCCAAAAAAAAATTTTGGTTGCCCTCCACCGACCGACCCTATTTTTCAGCCCGACCCAAACTTTTTTTTATTGAAAAATATTTTTTTTTTCTAAAAAAATATGCAAAACTTACCGAAAACTTCAAAAAAAGTGTTATATTTTTGCATTTTTCGATATTCAACCCTCAAAATGTTTAGGATGTCCCAAATCACTACAAGAAGTATTTGATTGTTTTGATTTGGATGTCGCGGGGGAAGTTTTGAAGGCTGGAGCGGCCAATCGACCTAGCAGTCCGTGGAAGAGTATTTAAAAAAAAAAACCGACTGACCCTCTCTGAAAAAAGCTGTGGAGGGCAACCAAAGAATTTTTTTTTTGGCCTAATGCAAAAAAAAATTATTCAATGATTCTTGCATGGACTCAGCAATGCACCTAAAAAGCCAAATGAGTAGAAGACCAATTTTCACTACTGGCTGTAAACAAACTAGAAAATTCCACTTAACCATTCCCTCTCTTCCAGCTGCAAAGGCTAAATCAGACTTTTAAGGTGTAGGGTCCAACTACATTTTCATCACCTAAGACTAACCAGAAGTAGTATATCTTTTTATGTCAAATTAAAGGTCAATTTTCTGATTATCATTCCAAAATTTCATCTACTAATTCTTTGTAGCTAAGGAGATAGACCATAAAATGTATTATATACCTCATATATAGATTCCTGTCCTCTGATTGGTTAAAAGTGAGGGCATGGATTTTACTAGGCCCGGGGCATATTTTTCACTAGGCCCGCTTAATACATTTTGCGCACAATACGGCGAATATTGCGGTCAGCATTGAACAGAGAAATATTGTAAATCATTATTGGTTCATTTAACCAACCAGATGACGAAAATCTATATACTCGGTATATAAAACAAATATTGACTGATTTTTCGCTTCGGGCATATTCATGGTTTTGAGATCACCTCGGGAAAATAATTTAAACCATGCCCTTCAAAGCAGTTGATATTAAATAAAATTAATTGGTATTTTCATACATTTTTTCTATTACTTATGTATTTACATAACAGCTTCACCCCAAAGATCTTTTGTCTCTGAACAGAAGACCAGACAAATGACAGCTGAACTCATCATTTCTATTGGCATCGCATAGCATAACGCATTTCTGTAAGTCCCGCAGGCACAACAACCATGCACGCCTTGTGATACAACTATCATGTTCCAAAACCGATACAAGTAGGACTAGTAAAAGAGATATTTGATACGACTTTTTTCATATCATATAGATTTTGTATCCTTTTCAGCTATCAACCTATGAACTATGAATTGTTGTATTATTTTCTTCTCAAATAATAAAGAGTCACTTCATCACTTACTACTTTCCTATACAAACAATCCCATAGAAAGCAGTGCATGATGGGGGTACATGATATCTTCTTTTTAATAACAATACCTCTAGAGGCCTTTAGCAAATTGCTAAATCTGAAACAAACACATGTCTCAATTTCTCAGTCCCAAATCTTTTTTGATTGAAATTCTAGCCACAGATGAGGGATGGTTAAATTACAGGCTCTTTACAAACAATTGTGCATGGTGACACATAACGGATGCTGATGAAAATTCTAATCATGAATATGTCTGATTCTAAAGATATTTATTGAAGTTTTAATTCTAAACAGTCAAATCAGTTTCCAACTGTAATTTAAGTTAGAGGGAGAGAGAGAAAGAGGAAATATCACCTGCTCATCACATGCTCATGGGAATGCAAAGACATTGATGTTCATTTAGTACTTGTATGTTTGTCTGGCTATAATATATCCAGAGCATTAGCATGTCTCCATCTTGCAGCCCTACATATTTGATTGAAATTCTAGCTAGAGATGGTTAAATAATATATAGTCTGATTGTATACACAATACTAATACATTCATTTATTGCTTATGTCTCAATTGAAATCAATTTTTTCCAGTTATACTCCCGGTCAAAAGTGTTTGCACACACTTAAATATGGACAAAAATGTAATTATTATATCAAACGACCAAGACTCTGAAAAAAATCATGTTTATATAGGTGCCTAATGCATCCAATATAAATAATCTATGTATCCTCTGATATTTGATCTTCCATAATCATGAAAATGGCGGATTTCCTGCACCATATACAAATACACCACACACACTTTTTGCTATGTACCTATGTAGTTTATTAGTTCAGTGCTCGTTATCACCGTGTAAACTAAAGAACATTTTCAGGTCATAAGTTTTCCAACAAATGTGCAGTTATGTATTTAAATGTCGTTTTTGAATGTGTGGAAGAAAGTATACAGTATGTTTAGCATGCCATATCGTTAAATGCGGTAAATGCAATTCCTGTTGAGTTCTTTAGATTATGTAAAATATAAATCCAAAAAAATATGACACAAATGATGAACGGTTCTCGAAATATGGCTGGTTAAAGGTTTTGTGCGCAAACACTTTTGGCCAGGAGTGTACATTTATCAACTTTTATACAATCATTTTGTTCTCAATTATCTCTGGTGCCAAACACATTTCTTTCCAATTTTTCATAGCATGTGCAGTACAAATCCATTCTTGTTGAACAAAAATTACTTTAGGTCAATTTTAAAAACTGACAGCAAAACAAATGGTTTAAAGAGCTTTTCTTCAATTTATTGACATATTTGTCCAAAATGTGTGTTGCTCCAAGGGAACCGTTTCCTGCAACTCCCAACATTTTTCTGTTCTCCTAATTTCCCCATTGCCTTAAATTTGCGTTTACATTTCAGTTTTTTATCAGACTCCGTGGTCTTACTTTATATGATGAAATACCTCATTGGAAAACAATGATGTTGAGATGGCTGACATACATAATCTAAAGAACTCAACAGGAATTGCATTTACGGCATTTAATAAAGGTGGAAAACTCTGAAATCTCTGTACTTAATGCAATTTTAATGACAAGAATTGGTCTAATTCATTTGGAAATATTGCTTATATCAAATGCCATTTCTCAACCTCAGTTAATCATTTAGATTGTGATTCTAGAGAGACTAAGCTATAAATTAACATATCTTCATAATGATAATCCTGGTTCCTAAACTGGCAAAATGTTCACGTACATTCAAAATATTTATAGATGTTTAGAACAGACTCATTTCCTAAGTTGGCCTCTTACATAAGCACAGATTTAGTACTAGTGCTATCACATGTTTGAATTATACACTCAGTCATTTCAGTCTAAAGATCTTTGTACGCTCCTGAGTCTAGCTTATCAGCTATAATTGAATGGATGTGTTGCATTCCAAAACCCATGTACCACTGGAGACATCTTGTGTACTACTTCAGACAATTTAGCCCCATGTGTAATATTAAAAGGTGTTATAAATCACCATGGTTTTGACCACATTATGTTGGCCTAGTATAATTTGTGTCAAAAATGTAGTTCCTCACTGTCAGAGTTATTTATCATGATTTTAACTGTTATGACCCACTTTTAAAAACTTTTGTGGTTTGCACTTTCTGTTTTGAAATAAACAAACTAGTCTTTGATGAGATGGAAATATTTAAAGCATCTGATAATCAAATACCCATCGCCAGATACCCATTACTTTTTGTAAGGGCTTTTTAGCTAATTATTGAAGAGACAACAAGAGGAGGAAAATAATAAATGTAAGAGTCAGTGAAGAAAATAATTAAACGACTGATTATAAAAAGGAACAATTAAAGACTGATTACAAGAGACATGATAGAGATAAATGTATGAAAATGTTTTTATAAATTATTATTTACATGCACACTAAA
>JXSR01S018655.1:0-20479 GCA_000969725.1 Ophiothrix spiculata
ATCATGATAATGCTACGGTCAACCAATCGGATGTGCCTAGTGTTCTTTACGCGATTACAGTCAACCAATCAGCGTTTGTTTTGATTCAAAATAATTGATTCTGACGCAAATAGCACGGGTCGGTGTTCCAACTTAAAAAGGAATCTACATAAAATTAGGGATCGGCACCTCCTCAACGCGGCCCATTCTTAGCTGTACAAAAGTAAAGCACCTCCTCAGCACCTCCTCAACGCGGCCTATTATAAGCTAAATATACTACTAATGTATTTGGTGCATTTGCTTTGTGACAAAACAGGGGAAAATAAGTATATGGAAGCCCTTAGGAAGTCATGATTCTCCAATTTAAACTGTTTTAATTCAAATCTATTTTTGAACCAAATTGTATACTACTGCTTCAACAAGTATCTCCACTTGGTGCAAAAGTGATTCTAAACACAAACATGTCTACAGGTTGTAACAGAAAAAAATATACATTCTGTTAGCAATATCATGAGAAAAATAAAAATGCCCGGGTAATAATGCTGAATTCACAAAATTTCCCTTATTTGAAAGGCTATATCATTGGCTACCAGATGCAGCTTAAGTGATTTCATTTAATGGTCAGGTTCAAAAGTTACGACCATTTAAGTAAAGACCGGTGAAAACTACTTGGGCCGATTTCACCATTTTTCATGATTCGATGAAGATTAACAATGCAGTGAGATAAAATAACAAAAGGCACACTTTATTTTTTTCATATGATAAGAATAATTCATAAATAATTTTATGATAAAACTTATGCTTTAATAGGTTAAAATATTGCTCAAATTCCAGAGAAAGCATAAACAGTTGCATTAAAGACTCGAGATATCTTTGATGGAAACGGGAAAGCAAAGAGTTTATTGCATTAATTTTTTGCCGTTTGTTTACACAGTCTCATATTAAAAGGAAAATATGGAAATTAAAATTAATTTTCCTAGCTCAATTGATAAAACTTCGTTTTAAAGAAGTTAAGTTCAAAAATAATAGTGTTTCCTTTGACCTGTATTTAAAATCTGTAGGTAGTCTTAAAGTGCTTGCGTGCTGACTAGGATATCTCTTAAAAATTGTTTTGGCGTCCCGTCCAACATTAAGAATACAACAAGCAAGGTCATCATTAAGAGGTCTACATTGCCTTTGTTAGGTGGAACACTAAAATCAGTCTCGTAATCCTGTTGAACATCGTATGGCTGATTTAGGGCATTTATGTGCCATTAAATGAATCGGATAAACTGGCCCAGGTGATTTGAAGGTAGGGTCAATATAATTGCCATAACTCTGCTTGTAGACCATCAGTTTGGATGAAACAAAATGCATTTTGTAGCTAAAGAAGTTGGCTTTTGATATTGATAAATGCCAATGTGATACAAAGTGTAACTTTATTGTTTCAACGTAGATAACAATGTATAATTTTTTCTGTTACAACCTGTATTTTATTAGCACAGTTTGACAAAAATAGGCTTGACTTTATCAACGCTTCTGCAATTATGTTAAATGCTCGGTCTTATTTATTAGATATTCAACCATTTAAAAAGTTACATACCTGTCTACTACTTTAAACAGTTTCAACAAGATAGGGCGAAACCATAGTCGGCCTCCAAACAAAATTTTCGCTACCAAACATTTGGTCTTGACGTCAAAATGACGAGTCGCTCCAAATAAAATAACTTCACCACCGAATTGAGACCAAATAAAATTTCGCGCTGGATTGCACATTGTATTGAATTGCCATATACATGGCGCCAAATGTTTGATATTGGTTCATACTTTAAGTTTGATGGCAAATATTTGGTTACGTCACGTCCAAATGTTTGGTAGCAAAAATTTTGTTTGGAGGCCGACTATGGTTTCGGCCATACTAAAATCTTCAAGTCTAGCACTCTAGAACACCATGTTTAAAGTCATAACAAATATTGGTAGTAATTTTGATTTCAGAACTCTGGAGAACATGTGGACAACTCAACCACACCCCATACAAGTCATGTCATGAAGCATTTACAAGGTGTTGCGTAATTTATAAATATAAGAATACTATTTGCATTTATCTACAAATTTACATCAAAATCACATAAATCTTCCTACTTTACAAGTTGCAATACAACAAGAATAACACATTTAAAATCTGGGGGCCTGAAGTATGTTGGAGGCATAGTGAGACCAAAATATACCCTTTTTCCTTATTCACACCCTAAATTAGGATTTCACAGTTTGAAAAAGTACCTTATTTCTTAAAAATGGTTGTTTTTGATACCCTACACAGTGTCACCTTATTCACCTCCAATCCTAAAAAACAACCCTAATTCACCTTTTTTTTTTCTTGGCCATGCTATGCCTGCAACATTATATTTGAGTGCCCCTCTGGGGTAAAAATCTAATATTCACTATCATCAGAATTTCAAGAGTGTGTTCTTTGTTAACCTATCAGTGTACTCTTAGTTGGAATTATACCAGATGGCCATCATGGTAAGTAGTCTCATCTCTTTATCAGAAATAAGCAGTGGTCACAACCTGTTGCACGTGATGTCTGCTTGCAAAAACGTAGACAAAATTGCGCGACACGTACGTTGTAGGTACTGACTTCGTACACATTTTGGAGCACGCAGACACAACGTAGCAGTTTATTCCACGAGGAACTTTCTCTGCGTGCTGGTTACGTTGAGGCTGCTGATAAAACATCGGTACAGTCCGCACATGCTCGGTACTAATGTGCGCACAACGTGTGCTTTTTTGGCAATTTTACCTACAGACACTTGCTCTGTGGACGCAGCGGCCGGGGCAAGAAGTGAAACTGGCGCCCGGGGGCAACTTGAAAAGGTACGCCCCCAAAAAATTCCAAAAGCTTTGAAAAACTCTTCTTTTTTGGCTAAAATGGGCAATTTCTGTTAAAATTAAAATTTTGAATTTTTTACAGTAATATTTGCTTATTTAAGCTAAAAAGTACAGAAATCTTACGGGCGCGCGAAGCGCGCAAAACATTTAGGCAAAAATGGGCTTATTTCAGCAGTATGTCCCCTGTTGCTGGTCCAAATTTTTTCATGTAGTGGCGATTTGGCGCCCCCCTAGAGGTGGCGCCCGGGGCAAATTCCCCCCCCCCTTGCTACGCCGCTGTGTGGACGATGCATAAAGTATGTACCTTGTGTTATGCATGTGTTGTACGTTCAAGTATGTTTTCCTTATAATAATGTGGTAGTCCCAAGGAATTCGTACGTTGCACACATGATGTGAGCACTTGCAATATGCGCAACATACGATGCACGCAACCACTCATGATCAGGCATATCGTGTGCACAACATACTTACATCTTGTGATCAATGTGCGTCCTCCCTGCGTTTGCTACGTTTTTTAGAAACACATACATAACGTGGCCTCTGAAAAAACCTACAAACAAAAAAAACATGATGGGTTGTGACCACCGCTATACTGTGATCATAATAAGAAAGTTTATCCATAACAAATATATGACTACATGAGTATTTGTTGAATTAATATTTCTACGCCATGTCTACATGACCAAGGTTTTAATCAATAAAAACATCTTGGATTTTCATAATGCTATCAATTTTTATTTCATTATATTGCTTCAATTTATACTTTCAATGTTGTGATATGGTATCATTTCTTCCACCAAATACATTTTGTTATCTGAATCTAAAAAAATTGCTTTGATGTACAAAATTGAAAAAAAAAAATTGCTTAAAATATGACACCCCTCCCAAATTTGCCATAGTAGTGATTAAGTAAATCAACCTTTTTATTAAAAAAAAACTGATATAAGGTCAAAGAAAATAAAAAGTCTGTCTCAGCTTCCCATCTCATGCAATGTGGAATGGTAGCCAGGGAAATTAATCCGATAAATCTGGTTATGATGTCACTTTGACACTGAATTGCTTTATAAATAGTCACCGATGTCATGAAATGGCACCAACACAATGGCCTTCCAAATTTGACCCTGCATTGGAAAAGGCCAAAGGGGGTTTCTTTCACAAAAAAGTCAATACAATAATGCAGAAAGTTCTAAAAAGTGTATGCATTATTGCTGATGCTAATGTCAAAGACAAACCTTTGATTTTAAAAAAGATGTAATCTAAAATGTTCTGAATTTTCTGACAGCATTATTAACTTTTCATAAGACTGCAATATGTTTCAAAATTAATGCCACATTACTGATGCATTCCATAACATTGTTTTACATGGTAAATTTCATTAAAATCACAAACATACAAACATAATTGTAAAATATTTGTAACAGCATCAATAAAACAAGTTAGATTTGTTTACATATGTATCTTAAATAAACTTGCAATTATGTCTTATTGCCTAGGGTATTAATTACATTTAGCTGGGTTAGCACAATATTGCCGGGAATTACAACTTAATTAGATCATGAAACAAACAACACTATCTTGTTTCATTGATTCACACCTACACATCATTAAGCATCATCACATTTGGAAATCATGCATACCTTGTTCGCAGTTTGATTTAGAATTTAGTCTACTTTTTCAAATTAATGTGAAACAGTGTTAATTTTACTTGGTTTTTTTTCTATAAACTGTTGAAACCCAAATGGTATATTGGAATACTAATAACAACTTGCTCATTATACCTTGATCAACACCAAATAGCGGGCCTCTTCACAATGCGAACTGATACGGTATCGCTATCATTGTATAGTCCCAAGAATGCAAATGAGGATAATGAGATTTATTCCGTTGTTGAGTACTCTGTTATATGTGCGGTAGAGCATGCCATTGTATTCAATTGGCTCATTTGCATTTTTGGGACTATACAATGATATACTTACCACTGATACAGACTAAGCGTGTGCGTAGCTGAACACAGCACAACTACAGGAGACGCAGCGCGCGTTATAGTTTAACTTGCGCATCAGCATCTACAGCGCATGTGTAAGTGGGATTATGTTTTCTTGCAGATTAAGAAAAATCTCATAAATCCCACCTATTAAGTGTTGATCAAAGTATAGTCTGTACCTATATGTTTGCATTCATTTATTTTCACAGTATTTAACCATTTACCCTTAGTAACTTTCTATTCTACATTTTATTACATAATGATATTGACAAATTTTGACAAGGGTGGTTAGACAAAACATTTTAGTTAAGGGCGAAACCACAGTCGGCCTTCAAACAAAATTTTCGCTACCAAACATTTGGTTGTGATGTCACCAAATATTTGTGATCAAATTTAAAGTATAATCTGGTAACAACAGACATTTGAGGCAATGTATATATGGCAATTCAACACATGTACACTTCAGCGCGAAATTTTATTTGGTCTCAACTCGGTGTTGAAGATATATTATTTTATTTGAAGTCATGCAATCATCATTTTGACATCACAACCAAATGTTTGGTAGTGAAAATTTTGTTTGAAGGCCATTTGCTTAAATGCAGGCATTTAAATTCTTGAAGACTTGGACTTACATGCTAAGGACCAGACTTAATCATTTAACAGATGCTGGTACAAATGACAAAGGCCTCAAGAGAGACATATCGGAGTTCACTAAGTATAAAATGTCACATAAACTGGACCTAAATGACAAATATGTGAATCCTATTTACTACATTCAGTAACCACTTTGGGCAAGTCAATATCTGATGGTTCATCTGCAGACTAGAATCTATCACTTGGACAATTCTTTGTAGTGTCTAACCAATTGAGCTCATTTAACTCTTCGGGCCAAAACACAGTCGGCCTTCAAACAAAATTTTCGCTACTGAACATTTGGTTGTGACGTCAAAATAATGATTGACTTCAAATAAAATAACTTCAACACCGAGTTGAGACCAAATAAAATTTCAAGCTAAATTGCACATGTGTTGAACTGCCATATACACTGCCTCAAATGTTTGTTTATACCAGTTTATACTTTAAATTCGATCGCAAATATTTGGTGACGTCACAACAAAATGTTTGGTAGCAAAAAAATTTGTTTGAAGGCCGACTATGATTTGGCACTTATATTGTGATGTCCATTCAAATAACATGCTACATCAACACTTTTTTATTGTCAACCTAGAATGCGGTAATAGAATTGCAGTTGGAGTCCCAGGTTCAAATCCCACAATGTGTCAGAAAACAACATATTACATTGTTTCCGGCAAAGTTAAATGACTGTATTGGAACCAATACATCATGTACAGACCCTAGCTCAATACAGACAAGTAACATCCTGGTCACATAAACACCGGTCACCGACCGGTGTCTGGTATACCGAAGGAAGCCGGAACGCCGGTATGACATCGGCTTGACACCAGTGAATGCTTGCGAGCTATTGCTATGCCCGGTCATATTTCTTGCAACATGCTTCCGGCGTCTTTTCGGGTCACTGACACCGTCCGGACACCGGTCGGTGTCTGCTGAATTGTACCCGGTATGAGGCTGTAAACACATCGCAACCTAGGTTATGTGACCAGGGTATAAGAAGTATACTGAAATCATCTCTTGACCCACATGACTGCCATGACAGCTTGAACTGCATGGTGTTATTGCCTGTGTTATTTATTGCTTAGGTTGCACACATACTTATGTTTTGCAAGGTTCTGAATTAGTTTGTCTAAAATACTAAACTACACGTCAAACATTTCTACACATGACTTCTACATGCATACAAAGGAATTAAACTAACATTTTTTTCTGATTAAGTTCGGCAAACCAAGTAAGTTTCATCAATTTGTAATTGGAATGTATCAGTTCACCAACAAGCGCAACAGATTTGCAAAGAATGGTCGATTTAAAAAAAAACAACTCTGAATTTAATACTTGCAAAGCAATCAATTACACTGCACACGAGCTATCGTTAGCACAGGATCTTTGTTCAATGTTAAACTGTATCTAATGAGTCAATCTACATGGAGTGCAGATCCAGATGCATGCGCATCTCTGAGATCCACTTCTCCATAGACTGCTTACACTTACCCATGTAGGCAGAGTACTAGAAAGCAAATCCGGCTCTGACGCCCGTGTAGCCACAGTCTACTAAAAGCGGCTTACGCAGATGTGCGTACATCTGGATTTGCACTCCCGTGTAGATTGCTCCAATATCGCAATTTCTGCCATTGCACTGAAATTGCTCGCATTATAGAGTGAATCCATGGTTTATTGACCCCAGCTGCTCACGGTGCATTCATGGTGTTTGTTGGCTGTATAGAAGCACACTCAGCATGTCATTCAGGAATTTGGAACTTGAATTAAAAAACATTAATTTAATTGATATGCAGGCATGAAGAAATCATGGGCAACAACTATTGACTTGCAGTTCACATTTGCAATAGCTTCTAAAAATAATACAACTGCAAATTATAGCAAAACTAGTTTTCCAAAAATATTGTTTTTCAAGTTCTTAGAAATCACACACATGACATCAAAATACACTAGCTAGGCTTGTTAATGCAGGGACTTTGGGCTTTTGATACCGTTTCCTTTAGCTGTTTAAATGTACAGTGTTACATCTAGAGCAAATCAAGTTTCATTAAGTATTGGGTTTATACATCTCTCACAGAAAATGAAAACCAAAAAGGGCCACTTGAATTCAATCCTAAATATCATGTTTTGGTAATAGAGTAGAACCTTGTTAACACAAAATCACTGGGGACTATGAATTTAGTTTGTGTAAATCAGGATTTTGTTTTTTCAAACTGAATTCACATAAAAAATTCACATTTGGGACCAACCAACCATTTTCTGTTATCGAGGTTCCACTGTACTTAGATCACATTTAGACAGTCTTCAACAACTTTGAGGAGCATTAAGACTAAAATATATATTAAATTAAGGTGGCCTAATAGCAATCATAATAATACCTGTGAAAACAAGTGGCCCAGGGAATTCAAAAGCAATATTATACAAATATTGACTGCTTTAAGTTCGGGGCATGGTCTAAATTATTTTCCCAAAGTGATCTCAAAACCATGAATATGCAAATGCCCGAAGCGAAGCTGAGGGCATATTCATGGTTTTGAGATCACCAAGGGGAAATCATTTTAACCATACCCCGAACTTAAAGCAGTCAATATTCCAGGGATGCAAGTCACTTAAGTAAAAATTTCCTGAAATGTCTTAAAAATCACTCTTCTTAATCTTTTATATAGGACAAAATTTCCTAAAAACAAGATATTTTCAGTACAATTTCCTGAATTCAGGAAATTTCCTGAAAACTTACATCCCTGAATTATTTGTTTTATATACCGAATATATAGATTTTTGTCCTCTGGTTGGTTAAAAGAACCATTTAGCACTCAAAGCACCCAAAGATAATTTACGATGTATGTTTCTCCTTTCAGTGCTGACCGCTCGTATTGTGCACACAAAATAACTAGCTTACGCACTGCAGTGCGTGTTTGACCATGAATGATTAAAGGCATGCGTGTGAAGCTCAAGTTACACGACGCAAAATACATTGAGCGTTGTAATAAAAAACATGCCCAGGGCATAGTAAATTGATAGGACCTAGTTAAATCCAGGCCCTCACTTTTAACCAATCAGAGGACAGAAATCTATATATGAGGTGTATATAATGGTTACTACTTGATTACCATGAATTGACGACAGTGCAGCATTCTCTGCTGTTGAACCCATCAGGAAATAGCAGCCTTTGTTGTGTACATGGAAGACCAACGCACACAGCATCATGATACATCATATCAGATTCTTCCCTCTGAACACTCTTCAGACATTTATCACAAACAGATAACGGAGCACAGTCTTCCGTTGTTTCCCTCTGTACTTTCAAGCACCATTGTCGATGTTGCGAATAAGCTCTGTAACCTGTAAACACCATCAGGCAACGATTACAGTACGGCGGCTGGTCAAGGTATCGCATGAGAAGGTGATATTGAGCGTGGTTACACTGCTTCGTATGCAGAACCAAATATCCATTGGAAGGAAAGATGTCCTCGCATCGCAGGCAGACAAAGCTTTCTTTGCTAGTACTTGTGTCACGGACAACTTGAAGGTTTTTCTTCAAAGTACTACTATATTGAGCACTGGGTTTACACTGATGAGGTTTGCCATCGTCAGGGACAACTTTACATGCTACAGGACAGTTGAAACAATTATATAATGTCAAGCGCTCCAAAACTTTGATGTATTGGTCTAGATTACAGTGAGATGAATGAACTAGCAAATGACCTACTGACGAAAACATGAGTCGACACTTACCACAGCGGTATTGGAAAGAAGAATCGTTGGCTTTTCGAAGAATTTTGGATACAGGTAAACTGTTCTTATCTAGTACAACTTTGTCTTGATTTGTTTGTTCTTTATAACCTTGATCCAGGTTCAGGTGGGTCTTCATATCAGCTTCAGAGTCCAACCCAATACCACAATGTTTACAAACAAAATAACCCGATTTGGTCACTATATAGTGGTCCCCTGTCTTTTCTGTGATTTTTGGATCAGCACACTTGGTCACACACATCCTACATAAGAACTTACTCCAACTCTTTAACTCCTTAACTGACGATGCATTCGGAGTACAATGTGAACACAGTCGGGATGACGACTTCTTGGCAAATTTGAGGCTTTCATAAGCTATGTGAGATGTAAAATATTCATCATCATTTGTCTGAGGGTTTTTCAGACATACTGAAATATGTTGAATTAAACTTGATTTGATTTTCATTTGAATCAAACAATATGGACATCGCAGGTCATGATTCACCACAGTTACAGCATGGGCATCCACAGTTTTACGTCTTCCATTATCTTTCAAATCCAGGTTCAATGGAGCCGATGTTGATTTTTGAACAATTTTATATTTTCCTTGTTTGACTCCTTCTTGGAATGATCTCCACGCAAGGCTTTGTCTTAGATTCTTTGATGGGTTTTGAGGGTATGTTATAATCTGCTTACTGGGTGTGACCACTTTATTAATGTCCCGTTGGTCTATCATCACAAGACTGACAGGACCTTGTTGGATTATTGCTTCATTAGGAACAGGGCCTTGGATGATTTGGTTAATATGAGTTGGTTTTGTGTAGCTAGTAGCTGGTAAAATAGGAACAAAATTGCCAGTTCTTCTCTGAGCTTCAAGCACTGCTCTTATTGCAGCTTGTTGTGCTATTAAGCTTAAGTCTTTTTGAGTTGTTTCAATAAGACCATGATTCACAACCATGGGGTTCTTTTGAGTGCTCAGATCTACAGGAACCTCTGCAGCCTGCGTTGCAGCCCTTGCTGCTGCTTGGGCTGCGGCCCTTGCAGCAGCTTCTGCAGCAATTCGCCTAACTTCCTCTTCAGCCTTTTCCTCTAGCGCACCTAAGTCTTCAGGTGATTCTTCAGCCGCTTTCTGGGCAGCTTCAGTCACGGCTCTTTTAGCAGCTTCTGCCGCAGCTCGTGTGGCTGCTTCAGAGGCTATTTTTGCTGCCTCTTCTGCTTCCTTCAGACTCTGTAGGTCTGGACTGTCAGGTTTTAACTCTTCCATAGCTGCTCTGGATATTGCTAATGAGACTGCCCTGGCAGCTGCTTCAGACGCCGTCTTCTGGGCAGCTTCCCTCATGGCCAGCTGAGCAGCTTGCTGTTTCTGATATTCCTCTGCTAATCTGCTCATTCTCAGTTCATTTTCTTTGCGAACATTATCTCTGTCCTTCCTGACATCAGCTGCTGGTTGGGATGCCATTCTCAACAAAGCCTGAGATGCTGCTCTTGCTGCAGCTTCAGATGCTATCCTCTCCTCTTCTTCTCTCGTTCTTATTGGTTTCCTGAAATCTACAGGTTTATCTGTGGCTTTAGTAGTTTGCTCACTATCCTCTTTTTCTTCTTCTTCTTTGTCTTCTTCCTCTTCTCTTGTTCTATTTGATTTGCTGAAATCTACAGGTTTATCCATGGCTTCAGAGGTTTGTTCTTTTGCTTTTGCACCATTGTCCAAGTTACTCGTTTGAAGTTTCTTTGAATGAGTGACTGTATTATCGTTATGTTTTCTCTTTTTGGATTGTACATTATCAGTATTTTCAGCTGGTTCATTCTTGATGACTGTACCATCTGGTGTAACAATATTGTGTTCTTCATCTTTATCCTTGTCTTTGTTTTTCGACATATCAACAGGTTCATTGGTGTTTGAGGATCCTGAACAACTATCACTGCTATCATCAGACTCGACAGGTTCTTGTTTAATCATAATACTGTTGTATTTTTTGACATTACATGCCTTTTCTGAGGTAGATATATCCTCACAAGTTGCTTTATCTCCTTTGGATGATAAGCTAGTTGCAGAAAAAGAATGCGCATTAATAAGACCTGATGGCACTGCAGCAGTTTCTGATATAGTCATCAACTGATCAGTGAGGGGTTTACTCAAATCCAAAACCGGTGATTTGAGATTTGGAAGGGCAGCTTTCTTCATCTTTGGCATAACTTGATCATCTTCAGATTCATCTTTGCTTGCAAGATATTCCATGTAACGCTTTGTGTGTCTCCTTTTTCTACCCGACAGGGTTAGTGGCATGTCATCCACATCATATTTTGATGGTTTGGCAGCATTAGATGCAGACAATGATGGCGACTGATTCCTTCTCCTTTTATCTAACAATTCTTGAACGGTTGGTGCTGAACCAGAAGATCGTCCTTTATGAGAGAGATGTCGCTTAGACAGCTCAGAATAACCTAGCAATGTTGGAACAGGACTTGGGCTTGTACTTGGACTAGGAGTTACTACTGGAGTTATTGTACCAGTCGGAGTCACTATCCCACTAGAGGGTAAATCTGGTGTCACTGCAGTAGGCTGGTTAAGGACTGTAGGTAGCAATGTCATTGGTACTGCAATAACATTGTTCTGAATACCTGTTCCAAGACTTACAACTGTGGGTGAGCTAAGGAGTTGCTGATTGATCAAAGCTGACTGTGCTAGGTCTTGGACTATTCCTTGTTGTAGAAGAGGAGTCGCTCCTATCACACTTGATGAGTTTAGAAGCAGAGGGTTTGAAAACAGACTAGCATTTTGAATAGGCTGTACAAGTGGCTGCAGCTGGGGCTGTGAAACTAATGTCTGAGTTATGTTATTTGAGGGTAAATTTGGCAGCAAAACAGTTTCACCTGGTACCTGTTGCACCATGGGAATAGAAGCTATATCTGGAACTGAGGGCACAAGTGTGGCAACTTGTGGCACAGATAAAAGACTACCGATAGACACAGGTGCTATTTCAGTATTGACTGCTGCTGGTTCTTGTGACGTGATGCTGTTACTATCAGTCTCAAGGTCTGGCTTGACATCTTGAGTTTCTTTATTTGCTTTGTTGTTATCACGACTCTCATTCTCAGTTTCTTGATTTTTCAAGTCATGGTCAACATCTTGGTCTTTGTCAGGTTTATTATTAGCAGCCTGATCATTGTCTGTGGAGGTTGCATTGTCAGCAGCAGCTTCATCATATTGATGCGTGGCATTGGCAACATCAGAGTCTTCTGAGTCAATGTTGAAAGCTGCCAAGAGATCTCCAAAGGAGCCTTTGGTGGATTCCATCATTGGTCTTGCAACATTACATCACATATCTGTATAAAGGAAAGCAAAAAGTAATCTGTTAAATCAAATCTTGGAAAAATCAAAGGATTATTATCCTATCTACAGTCAATGCTATTTAAGGGGGGCTAGCTGTGATTAGTGAGTAATTCAGCAAGAATATTGTACATGAGTATACCATTGTTGATATTCAAATAAACACATCACACCCAGGGTCACAGGGGGAGCGTCCCATTCAAAGATTCATTCTAATATGTATCTGTCCAGCCTGTATGAACCGTAAAAGCAATAAACTTCATTTTGATCTACAGGTCAAGGTCGTAATTTGCCGAAATAGGTTTTCGACAGATTCACAACCCTTGTGCTTACTACAAAATACCAGCAAAGTTTCATTTCAAGAAAATGACAGGAAACGTGAAATAAATCTGCATATATAAACTTACTGATCTTTGAACGTGTTTATCTCATTTATACAATTTACTCCCTGACGGACCATAACTTTTGCATGCTAGCATCATCGTCGAGCATGCCTTTCCAGACCACACCCTATGTATGGATATTTTGAATGCTAATTTGGAACTCTTATCATGCACATGCACATGCCCTTTTCACTGACCTAACAATACAATTTGATTCCTGGCAAAAATTAGTTTCCAAGTCTCCAAAATAGTGGCTAATAAAACCATTAATCAACTGAAATCCATACCCCAAACACTGACTAGTGACTGAATGACTGCTGAATAATATACCTTTTTCCAAAATAGCATAAAATTGTTACCCTAAACACAGTACGCATCGCACCACGTAGACCTTGTAAACTGAATTTAAAAAGTAGCCTTTCCTGAATCTTTTGCTCACTAAGTTTAGTCACAAGCCAGTGTCCCCTCCCCCATTTTATAGTTGCATAACAAATCATGTATTTACTCAATGATGACTTGATTGCCCCCTTCAGATCTAGTTGTATTTTTATGTTTTTAAGAACCAGTTTTATCCAAAATAAATTGTTATCATGTCAAGGCTGGGGTAGACCTTCAACTATCATAAACGTTTTTTGTACTCTAACTCTCAAACTAATTGCATTCATAAACCATATAAAAGTATACATTTTTAGAAGTAGATTTTCACCCTGAACATATTGGTGATATCTGTTTTTGACCAAAAATGTCAATTTTGGCAAAAAATACTATAAAACGTATTTTTTGCTTCAAAAATTTATGCAATTAAGGCTAAATAAACTTTGCATTCGTGAAATTTTGAACTTTTTTTTTATTTTTATCTTATTTTTTGAAAAATTGCAAAAAATAGGTCAAAAATTGTCATTTTGGTAGCAGCGGTGGGATTTTTTACATTTTTTGACCTATTTATGGCATTTAAACAAAAACAAGATAAAATAGGAAATTTGAGAAAACCCTTCCAAGACATTTATTTAAATTCCAAAAAGCAAAAATGTTCAATAATTAACAAATTCAAATTTTAGCTAGGCCTTCCAGAATTGTTGGGGCAAAAAATACGATTTTTGCCAAAATCAATATTTTTGGTCAAAATCCAATATCACCAATATGTTTAGGGAAAAAATCTGCTTCTAAAAATGTATACTTTTATATAGTTTATGCAATTAGTTTGATAGTTAGAGTACAAAAATGGTTTATGCTAGTTGAAAGTCTACACCAGCCTTAAAGAGTAAAAGATTTAAGATTTGTGACACCAAAAATATTTTTACTTTTCATTTTTTGTTCACCCTTGAATCTGATTTTATATTTTCATAACTTTTGATAGCTTAATACAAGTATTGAAGCTGAAAGAAATTAAATAAGTTATTTGAATTGATTGTCTCAAACATGCAATTAAACAAAAAGCACTTTGTGCTAAATAAGGTTCAACTGATTTGGGCAGTCATAACTAGTTTCTAATGTCTATTTTCTAATTTTCCCTACATTTGTAAAAATAGAGTCAAAAGGAATAATCATCAAATCATGTGAAAAAATGTCATAAAATGCTTTGATTAACAAAATTTTCAAATTAGATAATTGGAGTAAAATTACTGCAACATAAAAACTTAACAATAATGATTTATATTTGTGATATAATTTGTTTTTAAATAATCTAAATGGTATCACAATAAATTATGCATTTAATTAAGATATAAAGCATGGATGACAATACTGAAAAGAATTTCTCCATTTACACAAGCTTCGACAAAATATTCAAAATTGTATAAATAATTGAACATCATGACAAGCTTCAGGATAAATGCACTAGACTTATGAACACATTATGTTAATAAACTCATTACATTGCCTCAAATAGATATTAAGTGGTACAGCTTATAAATGCAACATTTTGATCTAAATATGTTGTTACAAAATCCAACCGGTGAAAGAAATTATGTATGACAAATGCACACCGGCTGATTTGTACATCAAACCAACAGTATGGTCACTCACTGACCAGTACTTCAGACAGGAATGCATAGCCAATCACATTCATTCCTACACGTTGATCCCTAAACCCAATAAACTAAATACCATCAATTCACACACAAATTACAACAATACTTGAATTCAATCATTTACCTGATAAAACACGAGAGAGACATTTTGCCTGCGCCGCTTCAACATGATCCACCTTTAGACATATTCTTGACTTATAATGTTACTGTATATATACATACGGCCCCATACGACTCTTTGAATTATGCATATTGGCAATTATTAAAATGAGCAAATTTGTGTGTGTCTTATTATGCGCTTCATTTTCTCTCTCTCTCTCTTTCTTTCTCTCTCATCTCTCTTATGTGCTTGATATAGCGGAGCACTTATATTGTCAACCATGATTATAATTACTTATGATATTTAATTCAGGAATGATTTGTTTGATAATTGAATTAGATTTAAGGAGAAATCTTAGAAAATGAAATTTGGTTTGAGATACTGCAATAATGTTTCACCTTTGTTTCAATTTAATCTATTACATTTTAGGAGAATGCTGCATATATTTAGGGGGAAATTGCAGAATGAAGAAGATATTATGTTTTTGATAACCAAGATATGATTAAGAAAAAAAAACCTGAAATAAAATGCTTGCAATTGGAATTGTTCTATGATGTCTCTATTGTTTGTGTATACTTGAAAAAAAGGATGGAAAGGGAAATGATCAGAGCAAGCAGTCTAAATATCATTTTGTTCCCAAGGTGGTCATCCGGAGAGGGGGGGGGGTACTTAGTACAAAAGTGATTACAAGGATGTGCCGCAAACTTGGGTAGCAAAATCAGGCTGTCTGGTATGCAAATGGGTCCTTTTTCTTTGCAAAATGTGGTATTTTGATGGGTAGTTTATCAAAATTTTCTAAAATATGCGCCAAAATGGCACAAATTTTGGATTTTTTTCCTAAATTTCAAAACAAAAATCAGGAAATTCACGTCAAATTAGCGTAAATTTTCGGGGAAAAAAATCAATTTTTGTAGAAATTCAACTCAAAATTTGGGGAATTTGGTATATGGATGGGTCCCTTTTTCTTGGAAAATTGGTATATACATGGGTGGTATTTCAAATTTCCCAGTGGCACACCCCTACCAAATCTCATTTTGTTCACAAGGTGGTCATCCATTTTAAGCACTAATTTCCATTCTGTACAAAAGAATATATTAAAGAAAACCAAATCTGTGTCAAGAATATTAAGTGCTCTCCTTTATTTGTAAACACACTTGTCTTTTTTATTATTGGCGATAATACCACAAAATCTAAGTTGATATAATTATATTCGAGTTTCTAACAACTGTATTCAAATTTTCCATTATAACCTGGGTCATTACAAGGATTAAGCAGTACATTGCATATATACAAAATATGTAAAAATTTACTGTATTCAATATTCAAATTAAAACACAAGCTATTAGAATGAGACAAAATTAACCGAAACCCTAAATCCAAATAGTTCTTTGTAAAACACATGAGTTTGAATATTTGAATTATTCATGATGGTTGCTTGAAAAGACACAAGTGGATTATGCAAATTTCTACATTTGATTAGCCTTGGTAATTTTAACATAAGTATCTCATCCACAACCAGTTTATGTTTGTAGGGTCGACATAATTTTTGCTAGAACTCCCTGTAAGCCTGTCAGCCATAAAAATAATAAGAAAAAAAACCATAATTTATTGTTTTTCCATAACATTTTTTAAAACAACTTTAATGCCCATGATAATAAAATGTATCACTGAGTTGTAGATTTAAAACTATAAGGAACTTTTTCAAAGAGAGCTTTACCTCACATTTGGACAAATTCATTTAGATGTAAATCTTACAGCATACATTTTTTAAAAAGGGAATTGCACATTGAAGACGATGCTGATGGAACAAATATACACTGTTCAATGCTTTGATAAAGAAAAGAATGTACCAGCATAAAATACAAACTCAACATGTTTAAGGATGATTTCAGCTAAGACGTTCAAGAATGGATAATCCGCATCAAAGTGGATCACAGTAATGCAAAAAGTAGAAATTTGACAACCTTGAATCTTTCCTTGGGGTAATAACTACTGTGCTCTTTTGAATGGGAAAGCATGTATCAATTGATGAACTAAAATTCCTATCATTATGCATTAATTTGCGTTAGAGCGGTACTTGCTGGTTTTGCAATATTTATATGTTAACCAGTAAGAAAGTCTAATAAATAAATAAATAAACAAATAAATAAAATAGAGAAGAAGGTATACTTTAGACCACACCAAAAACTTGTCCCAACTATAAATACAACTTTAGCCTAAATCTGACCCTAAAACTTAATTCTAAAACTAACCCTAAAACCCCAACTTTAAAAATGGCCCTTTAAACACAACTCATAAAGCTAACAATACATGCTAAACATATAACTAAATCTAGCCCTAAACCATAACCCCTAATTTTTAACCATAAAACCTAACCCTAAAACTAGCCCTAAACCCTAAGATAAAGCTAACCCTAATTAAACCTACAATGATTGATCCATACCCCTTATGACTCTAAATACAAACCTTGAAATCCTAACCATACATTGTAAACTGTAACCCTAAAACTAACCTTAAACTGTAATCACATATTTAACTCTAACCTGAACCTTGAACTATTTTGCGCAACCTAAAGTATACTTTTTAATCAAAATAATTCTAAGGAAAATCTATTAGTGAATAAAATTTTGTATGACTTACGTAAAGTAATTAAAATCAAAAAAGTTAACATTAAAATTCCAATATTTTTGACCAAAAATGATGGGACTAATTTTTTTCATCCATATGGTTCACACTCAAAAAAGGTTTTTATCCATTAGGATGGTCTCAATACCGATTCAATGGAAAATACATGTGTAATCAAAGAGCATGAATGTCTCTTAACTGTTAAGAGTCCTGTCAAAGAGTTTTTCCAGGGTGAGAAATCTGAAAAACATGCTCAGTATTTACCAATGTACCCATCACCTGATCACTGTCCATTCGCCTGCAATACTTACCATGATGCTTACTGGTCAATACGTCAGGCCGCACAGAGTGACCCATCCTCATATCTGCTAGCAGCTTCTGATAAATGCCAGCACACCTGTATTAAACAAAACAAACAGAGAAAATACCAACTTACTTCAAGCACAAAATCTTTCATCGTACCAATAAGATCTAAAATTATGAAATTTGCATTTTGATCTAACCAAACTTAAAATTTCTTAAGAGCAAATATGCAAATAAAATCAGCATTTCAATATATTCTTTAATGATTTTATGAAGCAAAAATAAAATTTCGAAGCAGCTTAAAATCTGCAGACATGTAGCAAATTCAAGTAGGCACGTATCCATACCTGGTATAACATGCATCTGATATACAGGCTCCTCAAGATGACACAATTAATCAGAATTGAGTCAATTTAGCTTCAATTTGCACTCATTACAAGACAACATTGACAATGCAATTCCAACCCAGTCAGCAAATGACTTATAAGCACCGACTGACTGAGTTTACTACCTGTGCATTACAAATACATCATGTCTAGAGTTGTATTCTAATCAATTTATACACTTGGTAAAATAGACCAATAACCATGGTCATGATGCCGTGATACGACCTGGCTTAATGAATAATGCAAATAATGAATAATACGACATAGTACAAAGGTATATAGTAGTGAGCCAGTAATATAATTATGATAAACTGAGGCATTTGTTTCTTCACTTGCAGTAATGTATTATCAATGTGACGTCAATGCTATGCATGCACAGAAGGCACCCCAATTTATATGCAAATCAACTTGATTATTATGTATAATGATGATGGCTTAGCCAATCACAGGGCTGTATGGTATGATAATGGTGGAAATATAGAAATGTAAGGCTCTATATACAGACATATGTTGTTGTGGAAGAATTGCCTGTACTGGTCCATGTATGTGCTTATCATGGCTGTATAAATGTCTCCTGCAATGTTTTCTCACATCATATTGAATCATTCACCAACTCTTTCAGTTCTTTCTTGATTTTATCAATATTTTGAAGGCTGAAAAGTCCAATAATATAAAGATACACAAAAACATTTAGGTAACATCAACATTTTATAATTTTGCATTGTCATGTATTCTGTTATTCTTTTTATTTTTCAAATTGAACATCGGGGATAATACTGATATTCTCGGCAGGGTAACCCATCTTGACGTAACCAGTCATGTTTGGGCATCCATTGCAGTGGCGTAACCATGGCATAACCAATAGGACAGACACAATCAGGAAGAAAATATGGCAAACTCTGAATGAATCAGGCAAAAGATGTAAGGAAATATGGCAAACTCTGAATGAATCAGGCAAAAGATGTAAGGAAATCCAGGAGAAAACGAGGAATTCATCATCATCATCGTTGTCGTCATTATCGTCATCATCATTGTCATCGTCGTCGTCTTCGGCGCCGGCGCCGTCAGCATGTGAATTAAATGCTAAAACATCAGGGGCACTTACATATGAAAGTAACATATGAATGCCACCGAGCACCTTGGAATTAGGGATCTTTTGGTGAAAACAGGGGGTCTTTCAGTGACAAAGTGCAAAAAAATAGACTAAAATTCGCACAAGTTTTGACAAAATTTTCGACGATTTTTTCGAAGTTTTCGACAAATTTTGATAAATCATCAAAAAATTACGTCAAATTAATAAAATGGTGGGTCTTTGAGTAATTAAGGTTCAATTAAGTGACAAGGAATCTTTAAAAATATGAGGTTATTGAGTGACAGTTCAGAGGGGGTCTTTCGGTGAGAGTGGGGTTTTGGTGGCACATACCTCAGAGTGCCCGCCAAGAAGTTTATTTTAATTAACCCTTTTTGAGAGACCCAAGTCCAAATAGGTCACAACAGAAAAGAACACATTTTCACTAAGATTGGTAACTGGGACTTCCCACGTTCAAAGGCATACCATTAGCAGTTCACGAATTTGGTCCCTATATGGAACCTACATATATATATAAAACGTATTTGGACTTTGGAGCATTTTTGTGATATTAAACAGTGAGCTTTGGTGAGTTCTAGTTGGTTTACTAGGGTTAAAATTACACAGGCCATGCATCAGTAGTGATACCGACTTAATATTTATGAGTCATGTGCCTAATTTGCATATCATGAATATATATAAACCCATCGTTTTGCTAATAAATCCATTATATTACCGGACCCGATGTAACCAGTTCGTTTTCCTTACAAGCCCCTCAGACCTGATATAAATAAATCGTGTTGCACATAAACCCATCATTTTGTATAACCTACATATACCTGTCGTTTTGCATAACAAGATGGTTCGCGAACCAGTAGTCTCGCCTACTTATCGACCGCCTACTTAATCTACTTGTGGGGTGGATCCCAAGGAAAGGTCATACAACTGGGTCACCATTGGCACTTTTGATCGCTGGTCCAAGACGTACAATTTGAGACCTTAACCTTTGAAATCGGACAAAGTTGAAAATTTGACCTTTCTTTTGACCTTTGACCCCCA
>JXSR01S018657.1:9923-20198 GCA_000969725.1 Ophiothrix spiculata
TACAAAAGAGCTTGACCAACTTCAAGTTGGTCAAGCTGATCTGGTGAACATGGTGGAGTCTTTGAGGACAACATAGTGGACAGCACAGATATGTGAAACATCGTGCCGTCGTTTGACCTCATAAATGTCACCATCATGTTTATATGCAGCTGACTGACTATTTTGGCGGTACTCATATGTCACTCTTAAACCTCTCTCTACATTATTGACGGATTAGCTATATCAAAGACTTTATCCCGTGACTTCTGCAACTACATAGCATGCATATATATTGCACTAGGTTTGTTTAGTTGGCTGGACTAGCTTGAGGTTAGTTATTTGGGATCAACTAGTTTGAGTAAGCTAGTCAAGGCAGCTGGACTAGTGTTACATTAGTCCATCCAGCTGGACTAATGTTATGTTAGTCAAGATGTGTACCATCTGGACTAACTTAAAACTAGTCAATAACTAGTCAAGCGACTAGCCTAAACTAGTCCAGCTTGCTGGACTAACGTCAAGCTGGTCAACAGACTAACTTAAAACTAGTCAAGCAACTAAAATGAGACTAGTCCAGCATGCTGGACTAGGCTAAGTTAGTCATCCTTGTTAGTCCAGCAATACTGACTAACTTAAAGCTAGTCTAGATGCGTACCATCTGGACTAGCTTAAAGTTAGTCACACTGACCAGTTTAGGTTTTCAGTGTTGCCTTATGGAATCTACACATCTCACTAAATATTCTTGCCCAACAAAGGTACGCTGTATCTGTTACAACTGCACCGTATATACATTCGTATATGGTAATTACGATTAATAGATTTGCCAACCTTTTATTCTATCGTGTCTCTTAAAACTCTTGATATTTAAGCTTGAAGCCAAAGAAAACATTACACAGTCACTAAGAAGGGTAAATCAACTTCAGTATAATGTTGTTTCTGCGGTTTTTGCCTTGGTTAATGTAAGAACGGTGTAAAAGGATAATATTCCTTGTGGGTAACCACAACCCAACAAAAGGTATTGTGTTGTAAGATGCACCTATGGAATTGGTTACTTACTTTATCAACAAATATTGGCTTGAATAGGTATACTATCTTAGAGAAGTGTGGATTCAGGAATGATTAACCAAGAGCGTGCCTTCACATAAAACATTTCCGTTGAATGTAATGTAAAAGATTGTAATCTAGATAATGGTGCTCATGGTATAACTTTGTTGGTATTGAGTGCGTTCATAAAATAATCCCATTTTAATATCATAGAATTGTACGTTTCCTAAATCAATAAATTTACTGTTTTATATTGTGTATATCTTTAATAAAAAGATCATATATAAAATAATAGGGGCATATTTTGTTTTTAATTTAAAGGTTAAATGTAACGTTTGAACTAGTGCCAGACTGGATAAGCCCCTTTTCGTCATAGTAATGAATTATGCAGGACGTGTTAACTTTGTTTTCGTAGTCTACCATCCCACCCGATACTGTCACTTGGAAAAAAACACAAGTTTTGTTACTTACATTGTAAAACAATTCAGTAAAATAACAGAATTGACCAGGGAAAATCTTGCACTTTTTCTCTGATATTGAGATTATTAAATACCCGATTCCCTTTAATATGAAAAATACGCTTTGCAAGTTATTCCCCAAATCAGAAAAGTCAGTAAAATACTGCATTTTTGTTATTAAGGGAAATGCAAGCAAAATTCAAAATGGAAATTTCCTGTAATGGCCAGGGGGCAAAGACATTTCTTCCCGACTTTTCCCCGATTTCCCCCTGGAGTTTGCACATTTCTTTCCAAATTTTCCCAGCAAAAATTGAATTTTCGTACACACAACATTTTTGCACATCTTTTGACACGATTTTCTGCTTTTCCTCATGTTTCCTGTCTAGCAGTCTTGCAGCTGCTCTTTCATTTTACTTGTCCTTCCTAATTTTTCCTGCTTGCTCTCCCGATTTCCCGGTCGATTTTTTTGTCAGGGGGGCAGTCTGCCCCCCTTGCCCCATGCTGGCTTCGCCACTGGTAATGACCACGCAGTCTTGTTCAGCCAGGAAATGGCCTTGAAAAGTCTATAGATGTAAACTCGAACACTTTTCCCATCAGACTGGTAAATAATACGGTTTAATAGTCGAACAGATGTATCTGGTATCTAGATAACATATTTGAATGTAAAAATGTTTACGAGTACATGACTTATCTGAAAGAATTGTGGAAGATCAAAAGGAATATCATCGGAAACATCATGCATGCAAATATAAAGCACGTATAAATGATTGAATATAGTTTAGTTATCCTTCGACTCACATATCCCGACTTTAACAACAATCATAAACTCACAAATACTCATTATTCTTTGTATTATTTATATACGTATTAATCATTGACTAGATAAAATTTCTTTTAGACATCACAAACGTAATGTATTTTAAAAGCTTTTGATACCTTTTAAAAAGCTAAGCTAAAAATATATATCACAACTAGCGTTTTTACTGAATAGAATACATGTAGTGTAACTCGCAAAAGAAAAGAAAGTTGAAAATAATGAGTGCTATGGATGATATGCATTGATAATGAATAATAATAATTTATATGATTGAGTTAAGTCAGAATAAGAAATATGTAAATCAGTACAATACAGCACAACCATCGTTACATACTTGAAAGGGTTTTTGGGGTCATCCTTCATGCAAGCTTCATGTAATAGATTGGTCTCAATAATCGTACGAACAGCTTACGAACAGTGTTTAGTCCAATTAATAGCACCACGCGACGCCCTCGCTGATCGCTTTACTCACTGCTTGTGGTCCTTTTAAACGAACTAAACACTGCTCGTAAGCTGTTCGTACGATTATTGTGACCAAGCTCTTAGATATCATGAACTTAGTCTAGCATGAAATCTATTGTTAACACATGTTTTGATTATTTAGTGATAAGTCTTTTGAATATCTTACACGAAGGAAACACCGTGTTTGGATTTAAGTATCTTACCGTGAAAC
Source organism: Ophiothrix spiculata (assembly GCA_000969725.1). Lineage (NCBI taxonomy): Eukaryota > Metazoa > Echinodermata > Ophiuroidea > Amphilepidida > Ophiotrichidae > Ophiothrix > Ophiothrix spiculata. The sequence continues at coordinate 12,892 of JXSR01S018657.1, forward strand.
ATTACGTTACAATGTTGAATTCCATTAATAAGCCGAACGGTATTAGCAAATGCAAATATCGGATTCCATTTGTGCTGAAACATTAATGCTCCTTCTTTAAATATGCTTGAACTCCATATCGAATTGCAGTGACTGTCCTAATTATGTCATATCTTGCATTTGTGGCAAAGATTTATGTACATCTGCATCTGAAATTAGTGTTTCTTTGAAGCCGAGACGGTTGTATATGCTTAACATGATGGTGATGTTAGTTTTTGACCTTTATGTGTGAGTTTTGGCACAAGACTAAAAACCTTGTTTTTGGCACCAAATTATTAAATCTGCTTTCGTATCAATTTGAAATCTCTTACCTTTTGAAACCGAAAACAAATGCCACAATTTGTCAAATAAGAAATTATCTATGTTTAATAAGCTTTTAGGTAAGCCTACCTGACGCAATAAAAGCCATAGTATTGATATCGAAATGGTAAAAAAAACATACCCATACAGCTTTAATGGAAACATCACAAAGGAGAACTTTTAAATTATGACAACGTATTAATTTCTAATATTAAACTTTTGCAAATGTTATTAGACCCATAATTTGTTTCAAAATAGTGTGTAGAAAAAGATTAATTACCCCTCTCAGGGTCCTTTTCCCTACTTGATATTTAAACAGAGCAGTTACTGTGTAAACACTCATAAGCGTATTGAATCAATCAGCAGAAACAAATTAAATTACCTACTTGGATATGTATAGCTAAAACATACGTACTATATTGCTGAGTTGAGTAATTCGGAGAGGAGCTAAATAGATACATTGCTATCTCGTTTTAAAATACTGTATCTATCATAAAAAAGTACACAGTCATATATAAATTCCAGGCATTTTTTTGGTATAATGCAGTTCGATGGTAGAACAATTATTGTGCTCTGCACCTCCCACGTACATTATTATTAACAAAGTCAACCACCGTTTTTGTAAAGAAAAAGTGGTTTGAAAAATAAAGAATTCATGAATGAGTGAAATGAAACAAAAGTTAATTGCCTAAAATGATTGTAGGAATATCAATACTCAGTGAAAGATTTATGTCACATGCAACTTTTCGTTCCGATTCAAGAAATGGAGCAGTACATCGTTCACTTCGTGATGACATTACAACCATCACGTAAGGCTACAGTCCCTAAAAACGTCTCGCTCGGCTGAATGTTATGTTTAACTGCAAGTTTTTACCTAGTTACACCAATTAAAATGTCACAATTTTTAGCATACATATGATATAGAGTCTCTAGTTTATACATGGAACTTTACTAGTGATTTTACGTCCATTATCAAGGTCAAAATGACGCCTAAAGACTACTTCGAAAAAGTTGACCCTTTTTCGCCGAAACCTCATAATTTCATGAAGTTCGAACAATTCGACTGGTTTCAAATTTTGACAGATTGTAGGCTTGATACTTCTTATTGAATTACAAACATTTTTTTATAAATATGCTGAGTTGATTTTGAATGATAATGTAACAAACCCGCGTTGTTTTGCCCGAAAATCCGGACGTGAATTACGACTCTGAGTTCGCCCTTTTTGAGCTGTGAATTGCCTGTTTTAAGTATCTACATAATCTACATTTTGTCTGATATACGCATAATTTACTTACAAATTGAGCATTCCAATGAGGCATTCTAATGTTAATGTTTTAGATTTTAGTTCACGATCTCAATGCTGCCTTGATAGCTCAGCGGTAGATCCCTCGCTTCCTAATGCATGACTAACCCCTGCCATAATCCATGGTTCGAGTTCCCGCAAAGGTAGTGGCAATTATTTATCTTTTCATGATTAAAAATAGTTAGGATTCACATTTTCCTGAGCAGATGGATTCCCTTTACCCTTAAGTAAGTTATTTTGTATCAATGTAAAATCCCAATGTAAAAACTTATCACATTATGTAAATTACAAACATGATATCCAGAGACTATGTTGCTTGGTAGAATAAATAAATAAGTTCATTATTTGCTACAGAAACACCATGAACCAGCACAGACATATTACTTTAAAATAATCCCAGGATGTTGTGACATAAGAGAAAGTTATTATCTCAGGTAGACTGAGGCAAACTAATCATAAGCTGACTGTATCATGTTCAACCGACACTTCATGACCTACTCTGTAACACAGATCAACACTCGGATTTGTCTCGTATGTGAAGGATTTAGGATATTGATAGTGTTTTTACCTTTTCGATCTAACATTTCAATGCTATTGTTTTCTGTAAATTGAAAAAGTAACACCTTTCGAATTAAGATATGCAGTGTTTCCAAGGTAATTTTATTAAAATTAACTGTAGGAATTAAAAAAACGGTGTTTCCATGATCAATATATAGATTTTAACACCGGTAAAACGTTTTTCAAAAGGCTGTTTTGATACTTGTGTACAAAAGTTTTATTTATATGTATATATTACAAATAAATTACAAAAACGTTTTGAGGCAAGGCAAATGACGCAATGCATTTTGCCGTCTTTAAAACATTTGTAAAAGAAAATCCCTACATTTTGACAAAACATGTTCATCTGATGTTTAGACATTTGTATATTATAAAACGTATACAAATCAACTTGAAAAGATTTGCATTGATGATTTTAACATCTATTACTGCTCCATTTTACTTTCTAGCGTTGGCCTCATTATACGGTTACTTGACATCTCGTAAGAAAAAAAATTGCTGTTAAAGGTTAATTTATGATCTTGTAGATTCTATCAATGTCAGATGCAAGCAAGCTTTACATAATTCAACCATGGACAATTCCCGATATTATATGAAGATTAGAATATCACAAGTGCCCTACTTCCAGTGTGAAAGGATGAATTTAATCTTTCAAATGTGTTTTCCAAAACTCAGACAAAAATGGTAAACAATACTTCAACTTCAACAGAGAAATATCTCAATAGACATATAGGTCCATATGCATAAAAGAGTTTTAAGAGTTAGACCAGGTTTAAAGTTATACCTGGTTTAATTGAAATTTTGCATCACAGCTAAATATATTTTCTTCAAGCATTATTGTCATATTTGTAGCTTTTTGTAAGATTTGTAACTAAATCGTTTATATTGGAAGCTGTTGCAGTTAATAATTGATGGAAAATTTATTTTTATTGCAATAGTATTTCTGACTTAGTCTTAGACCTGGTCTTACGTTAAACCTGCTCTAAATCATAAACCATAGACATTTTCAAAAGTTATCCATGGCTGACTTTGATCTTTGATGTTATCATCGGATAATCTATTGTTATTGCATTTCACACTCATATCTGAATATCTGATACAGTTACTTGACATCGTGTCAGAAATTCGGCTGTTTAAGGTTTAATGTACGATTTCGCAGATTCTGTCATGTGTCCGACATAATCAAACTTTAAACGATTATTTGAGAATGGTTCAATTTGTAATATTTTGTCTTGAGTTGTCGGCGAATGATAACTACTTAAGAAGAGGTTTTAATTTAAAGAGTATTGCAAAAATGGTGTTTGGCACCAAACATATTTTGAAAGCGTAACTTAAATCTGCTTAAGTAAAAACCAGAAAACGAAAATCTTGAGGTTTGATACAATTAATAGCTAATATGTGATATTTACTGATTCTAAATTAATAGATACCTGAATGTCCATCTATTTCCTGATTATTGTAATGGACAGAAACTCAAATAATTTGTTGAAGATGTGTTGTACCGTTCTTATGTACGCCAAACAAATCGAAAAACAAAACAGTAATAGCCGTTGCTTAATAATGGATAGCTTTATTGTTACAAGTTCATTGAAAATGAAAATTTTCTGGAGTATCTCATGGTTTTTCTACAACCCTTGACATTTAAACATGTTGCCAGAGAAAACTTGGTTTTGAATACAATTATCGAGAAGGATAAATCAACTTCAGAGACAAAAAAAACCCAAACATATTTTTTCAGGAATATTGTTGGGTAATGTAAGAATGGTATCAATAGAGAATAATCATTTAGTTAAGCATATGTGTGCAGTTGTCGGCTCCTACATGTTGCTCATTGTAGCATATCTGATGCATACAAATAGCATACATCAGATATGCTACAAGGAGCAACATGTACGAGCCGACAACTGCACCCTTTTGCCGCGGCGGTCCACATATACCCTATAGCTCCCTATGGAAGGTACTTTGTAAAATGCATCTATGCTTCTACTTACCTTGTAAACATTACACACAAACTTCAGCTTGAATAGGCATAATATCTTAGAGTCGTGTTGATGCAGGAATTATTAACCAAGAGCGTGCCTCAACATTAAAAAGCTTGGTGTGAATGTCATGTAAAAGATTGTAATTTACATAATGCTTAAAGTTAATGTTGGAGTGAGAGTTTTGGTAAAAAATACAAGCGCTGTGGTGTTATTACTGTTATTACTGTACAATTGTACGTAAACCTAATAAAACTGAGAGAATATATATTTTCCTTTTGTGAGTTCTGTTTATATATTCAACAGAAGGATTACCAATGGACCAGAACACAGTAGGTAATCGACATGCTTTTTAGTGTGGAGTATCATAAAATTAAATATAGTTATTTAATGTTATCGCTAAATTTCGGGGAAAAAATGATTTTCTTTATATACAAGTTGCTTAAATTTCTTGCATGCAAAAACAAAATACTCAGCGTCTATGGCAAGCCAAACAGGTAAAATATCCGATCAACTAGGTTTATCGCCGATAAACCCAGTTTTTCGATCGAAAAACTGGGTTTATCAAGTGATAAACTGGGTTTATCGAGAAAAACCAAGTTTTTCAAGTGATAAACTGGGTTTTTCATTAAACTGGGTTTATCACTTGAAAAACTGAGTTATCGAAAAACTGGGTTTATCTAGAAAAACTGGGTTCATCAACTGATAAACTTTTGAAAAACCCAGTTTTTCTCGATAAACCCACTTTATCAGTTGATAAACCCAGTTTTTCGATCGAAAAACTGGGTTTATCGGCGATAAACCTAGTTGATCGGATATTTTACCTGTTTGGCTTGCCATAAGCGTCTATGACAAAGCAAAAGCTGGGATAAAAGTAAAGAAGATAATGTGTTTTGACGGGTCTTTTGAAGTTAAAGCCTTAAGCAATCCAATCATTAGTTTCTTGGATCTCGTTTTACACTTTATGGCTAGAGGAAACTATGATATAGAACACAAAAACATGCATTTTTGGATACGTTTCTGAGGTACGATAAGTTGTTTTAAAAACAATCTAAATACACCGAGATGTTAAATATTGTTTGGTGATACTTGCTTTTACCTGAGTTAGTAAGACATACTATGTTGAAGTAAATAATAATAATAATAAATAAAGCAATATCAAAACTGAATGCTTTTAATGTAGTGTTTTTAAATGATGTTGAACTGAATATTCTAATATATAAAATATATTTCTTACACCAATTGATGCATATCATTGACTCCTCTTGTGTTTGTAAACATAACTATTAACTAATCTCGTGCGTATGCAGATGAAACTTTCAGTCAATTTTGGTACCAAATGTGTAGGGTTTTATGTTCATATTTACAACAGTGTCAAATAAGCCGTCCTACACAAACTATTAAGAGGGGAGCGTGGCCGAGCGGTTAGAGCACGAGTCTCGTAATACAGAGATTGTGGGTTCGAGCCCCGGGCCGGGCGGTTTTCGTCTCCTTGTTTCTTTGGGCAAGAAACTTTACTCTACTTGCTCCGTGGTCGGACAGTTACGTAAAGCCATGGGTCCCCTGTGCGAATGCTCCTTCACGGGGCGCTGCATACAGTGTATACCTGGTGAGTATATGCCATGCAATATAACACAAGTGCTAGAATATTTAACAAAGCGTCACAGGAAATCCCTCTTCATTTCAATAGATGAAAATGCATAAACCCACTTTCCATGATGCACAATAAGCAAAAGAGCTTCATTGTCGGAAAGTATATTAAACTATTTCTGAAACAAATCGAATCAACGATCAATCAACCCAAATGAATGTGGAAGTATCTCTCCAAAAGCTTTAACACGGTTTGCTTTTGAAACTTATCAACCAATTTATTGATAATGTGGGTATAAAGCAATTATGTAAAGTGCAAAAGCTGCCCATCTTGTAACACGCTCTATTTAAATTGTTAACACTTGAAGCATTGCAATTTATTGCACTATTATACAATTCCCACCAGACTCTACATACACACAGTGTGTAATTTACAAACCAATTAGAGTGATTGGATAACAATCTAATCAAACTAAATACCCACCGCAACAGAAAATACTTTAGCAATTTTAGATTTACTATAAAGTGAGATATAAATGTAACATAAATGTTTGATTTTTGACAGAATGTGGAGCTGGCGAACTTTCGCCGATGAACTCATTTGATACTTACCAAATTTGTGACTTCCATATTTCAACACCCCTGGTATGGCATCTTTTCTAATATAGCTCAAGAGCAATGTATTGGAGGTAGATTAAAATAAGCATTTTTGCTTTCTTATGATGAAAAGAACGTCTTGGAATGACTGGAGTCCCGAATTCAACGTTTCCGTAGCAGGGCCTTTCATTATGTAGCTTTGCTTCCTGTTAAATTTACATCATGACACAGTAACTATTGTATAACGATTGGCTTGGTTTGAGCCAGTCAACAGTTTTTTACTATTACCCTCTAAAAACAAAATCGGTATATAAAACAAATATTGACTGCTCTCTCATTCTCGCAATAGTAAAAACTATTTCTCCTCAGTGATCTGTCATATTATTTCCCTTGACCTTCGCTCTAGGGAAATAGTAGGCCTATATAATCTCAAGATCACTGCAGGGCAATAATTTTCACTATTGTCCTCATTAGCAGTAAATATTTGTTTAAGATAGGCCCAATATATCAAATATGTTGAAGTTTAGGATGTTGAAGTATATGTAATATATGAGGTAGTAACAAATTTTATGAGCAGACTAAATTATCTCAAGTATTGAATATAATGTGTGTGTTAATCTTGGGGTCCGCTCGCCAGTCCGACGACTCGCTAGTCCGAAAGCTCGCTAGTCCGAAGGCTCGCTAGTCCGAAACGTTATTCAATAGGGAAAATATAACCTTGAAAAAGGCTTGCTAGTCCGAAAAAACAGCTCGCTAGTCCGAAGGTTCGCTAGTCCGAATATGAAAATAGGCTCGTCTGTCCGAATTTTAAAAACAACTCGCTAGATCGAATGTTAAAAACAGCTCTCCAGTCCGAATTTAAATACCAGCTCGCTTGTCCGAATTTCAAAATAGGCTCGCTAGTCCGAATTTCAAAATATGCTCGCTAGTCCGAATTTTA
>JXSR01S018657.1:64194-75397 GCA_000969725.1 Ophiothrix spiculata
GATTTCTTGGAAGTCAAATAAATTGTCTTTAAAATCATACCAAAATTATGACATTTCATTTGATTGTTGAAATGATATGACAAAAATTGATGCATAAATCACTCTCCATGTAACAAATCCACCTTTTATGGGTGCCCACATTAAAAAGAATGACCATTGATAATATAATATGTGATGCATTACAGAAAAAGGTACTTTTAATCTTGTCATCTTGGGTCTATGCTCAAAACATAAGGGGGAATTTGTAGACATCTAATTTCTCACACTCGTTTCACTTTATTTTGTAATGAGCTGGTTTTAAAGACATTAATGATTTAATAATACACATGAATACGCCAGAATAAGAACATCCCAACTCCAATAGCTCCCTTCTGTTAATTACTTATAAAATGTAAATGCATACAAATCTCTGAAAATGCTTTCACATCACTAAAATATCATTTCCATGTCAATATCCCAATCATAGTGTCACATTTGACCCTGTCTCTCCTTTTGAAAAAAGTGGACTTGGGTCAGTCTTGCATTATGGTATATTTAATTTAGTTCCTGAATGATGCCCACGCATAATAGTGGGCAAAACGGTAACAGTTGACGTCATGGGTCAACAGGTCTATAGAATAAGTGGCAGAATATATCTAAAGGAGAAAGTAGGTATCAAAACCTGAAACAAATGTCTCTATCCTCTATAAACCTTGAAGTATGCAACAAGCAATCAGACTCTGTTACAAGATCCATAGCATATCCCCAGTATTCTTCAACATTGTGAACTGGTGGTTTGCATTGTGTAAGAGACTAGAAATTATAGATTAGGATTGATTAAGACCAAATCACTGCGTATTAATATTTTATTACATGAATTCTTCACGATTTTGGTATATTTTGGCTTATTTTGTTGCTTACACATGGACAGACATTGATCATAAGATGATTTGAATATTCAGCAAGTTTTGGTACATTGTTATGATTCGAGAAATATGGATTTATTTATTCCTAGATTTAACTGTGTACTCAAAGCTAAATATTTGCTCACCTTGAATTTTATTTTTTTGGACTTATTTACTTCCCGTATGGTCATATTTGTTTATGTGTGTTAATCGGCTGCTTGTTGCATACTTCAAGATTTACCGTGGCAGAGTATAGCTTGAGAGAATATGTTTGTATGTATGGCCTACTACATGCAATAATCCACATGTATAATAATGTTGTCCTTTGGATGTGTAACTTACTATACAAGTATTTAATGATCATGAGCAGTGTTTCCACTAAGGGTTTTAAGCTTGCGCCAATTCGAGCAAGTTTGACAAAGTTTAATAGGTGCTTGCGCCAAAATCATGAGCTAGGGCTATATAAAGCTAGAAAAATATCTTTCTCACATATTTTCAGAAACGCGTTGCGCCATTTTTCACCGCTCCTGCGCCAATGACGCGCCATACGGCATTAGCCGAAACACTGATCATGAGGAATCTTATGGAATCTATTGGCCCCATATGGTTAACTGGAGGACGTTGGGTACTATTTCCCGAGACCGAAAGTCAACGATAACTAGTACCTAGCTACGCTTTCCAGTTAACCAAGGGTCCTGGACCAAGGAAATCAAAAGATTCCACAAAAATGCTGAATAATATCATCAAATAGAATTATTAATATATATCACTTGTTCTTAATTTTTTGTTTATTGATTGTTAAAATTTCAACTTGTATACATCATCATTATCATCCATCGACTTCCGGCGAGATCCATGACACACATCTTTGCCAACTATATTTATCACACATTGCACTTCCAAGTTCATTGAGGTTCAAGCCAGTATCTCTACATATGGTATCAGGGTACGTTAAAGGTCTACAGCCTCTGTTTGGACATGGCAATCTCCAAAGAAGGATGTCCGATATGATTTTGTCCTTGGCTCAAAAGCAGTGACCAGCAAACTGGGCTCTCCTCTGTGCCATGGTTGTAGAGATAGGAGATATATCACCATAAATCTGATGCTTTGTTGGATGTTATTTCCAGGACAGATTTTGGACACGCATTAGAAGCCTGGTGTAGGTGCCATCTAAGCGGTCTTGAAGCTCTTTCTTCAAAGTCCATGTTTCTGCGCCGTACAGTAAGATGCTTTCAACACAGGCCCTGAAGAAGTCAATCTTGGTTGCCCTGGTAATATATTAGACTTCCATATGACATCAAGCTTGTTACAGGCGATCCATGCTTGTCCCTTAATTTCTTGCTGGTCAAGAAGTCTGTTTTGCTATCAAATACATATGACCCAAGGTATTTAAAATTATCTACTTCCTTGATGGCAGTTCCATTCATTGAGTGGATAAGAGGATGATCAGAAGGATCATTGAGGATTAGGCATTCTGTCTTCTTTGCATTGAGCATTAGTCCTACCCTAGCCGCCGATTCTTCAAATGCAATCAGCAGATCTTGAGCAGATGATATAAGTTCTGCAGTCAGTGCGACATTGTCTGCATAGTCTAAGTATGTCAAATACTTTTGACTTTGACGTCCAGATCTTCTGCCAATTGTGAGGCCTTTATCACTCATGGTGTCAGCTGACTGGTGCAATACATAGTCGACATAGTACTAGGAGTGGGCTATAGAGGGTCATATTTAGATCATAGTTTCAGTGCATGCTCATCACACCTTAATTTAATGAGTTGATGCGTACTGACACCAAATCTGAAATAAAATTTGAAAAAAGTGTGAATTTCGGACTGCTTTGCCCAAAAATTCTTAAAAAGCATTCAAAATTATAAATAATCATTAACTTTATCCACCCAAGAAATATGAACGGTCTATCACAAATAGTTTGGCCGCAGTGTCAATTTTTGTGTTGAAAACAAGTCTCAACAAAATACATGATGGTGAAAAAGTTTGTTGACCTATATACAGTAATTCAATTATTTACAGACTTGAAAAAACGCATTTAAGAAACACTAAAATGAGTACTGTAGAAAAAAACCTTTTTGAGCTAGAAGTTAAAATTTCCTACGTGTGCCAAAATTATTATATCCTTTCATTGCAGGGGCTCAAAAATCTGAAATGTTTGAAAATGACCGAGTATTAATGAAAAAGCCCTCGCCCTCAATTTTGACAAAAAATGGTCTTTATTCGAAAACAGAAGATGCAAATTTTACTTAACCTTGACAAATGGATTCCTTGTGATCCCTTACACCAGGGCTTCGAAATCCGCGGTAACGCGGCCGCGCCTTTCCAAGAAAAAAAGTTGAAGTCCCAGAAAAAATAATCGGTTAGCTTAAAATAGTAATAATAATCGACAGATGATTTTTCTGGCAATATTGAATGATAAAATACAAATAAATGGGCCAAATATTTGGGTGAATGTCAAATTACTGACAAAAAACAAGCGAGTTTTTAGAGCTAATCGTGCATTTTTTTGTAAATCTCAAAGAAAATGCTAATCAGCACAATAAAAGTTCGCAGAAAGGTTTAGTTTTTTCTATACCCTGCCTTACACCAAACATGTTCTTTGAAGTAAAATAGTGCAAAAGTGAGATAAAAAATGACAATAAAGAAAAGACTGGATTTTTTATATAGTCGCAATTATGGCCAAAGCAGTCCAAAATTTATGATATTTTTTAGCAGATTTGTTGTTAATAGCGATCAGCTCATCAAACCAAGGTGGGATGAGCATGTTCTGAAACTATAACCCTCTATAGCCCACCCCTACTTGCACATAATCATGCAGCATTATGTAAAGTTAGCATTGGGGATGAGGTTCGTGTGAAATAGTACCTTATACTCCCTCACATTTTGCTTGGTTAAAAAAGATAAAACCAAAGTCGTGATAGTTTTGCCCAGACTCATCATATATCTAAAGATATTTCCAACCAAGTTGAGAACAAACTTCTTTAAGAAAATACATTTTCACAATTCAGTTTAAAGTGGCATTGGACAAAATTTAAAAATATTATTTGTGGATGCCAGTATTAATCGTTGTTGACAACAATAATTGTAAATAATGATAATATGTGATTGTAATCCCAATATAATAATTAAAAATCAAAATATTTTGATATATAAGGTTTGAATTTGACAATGAAACTTAGCATGCTGTCATTAGTACCGCTAATACTTCAAATGATGCAAACAAATTCAAAATGCTTGGGGAAAAGTTTGGGGATGATGCTGAACTTATCCAATCCCCTTCTAAAGTAACAATTACAATCAGTTGAAAGTAAAAATATGTATCTAAAATATATGCATACCCCTTTACACCTTGAAATGGGCAATCATTGTCAATTTAGGGTTACAGACTTGTTTTTTTCCATGAATATCTACCTTTCACAATTCAGAGCGTGATTGTGCTACTATTTGCATCTTGTAACCCTACAGGTACCTTCTCCAATAATACAAGCGTACTAATCTTAAACCCAGCATGGACTTTCCATGAATGGATTAAACTACACACTCGTATTTCTAACATTCCAGGATTAACAGTACCTCTCATTCTTATAGTATACGTGTGATTCGGATCAGAATTTGGACTTAGATCAGTCCCATCTATTTTGATCACGAGCGTGTACGCTCTGTTCTCATGCACCGGTGAGGGATATACGATGAACTCCTCTTGGAAAATGTCAGTTCCAGGATCTATATAATCCGTATTCCACTTACACATCCACTTCTCGCTTTTGCTACAAATTCCATCTGATATCTTGTTAGCAAAGGAAGATAGAGTTCTGAGATCTACAACATCAATATTGACCCACTCAAAATTGGTGCAATTCCAATGTTTTGTTATTTTGGTTGTTTGACCGAATGGCCATTCGTAATATAGACGTGGCTCCACGGGTAAGATGTTTGGTACATCGCTGTTTCTCCTCTGGGTGGTTTGAGTATTTGGATGGTCTATTTTTCTTCTCTGAAAGGAAAAGCAAAAGAGGTTTAAAAAACATGAAACACTAAGGACATGTTCACACTTAGTCATGACTATATTCTCCCTCGTGAGCCACTCATGACCAAATTCCCAGTGTGAACGCAATAATAGAAAGTGTCTCGCTCGTGACTAAAAGTGACGCGCCATTAGTTTTAACGCGCAAGTCGTGTCCCAGTGTGAACGCAGCTACTAAGTTGTCTCGCTCTAGAGCCGCTAACGTGCGAGAATATAGTCATGACCAAATTATGTGTGAACACGCCCTAAGCCTGTTCAGATGCTTCTTAAATTATCTCATTAAAAGACGAAATGTTTTAGTAGGCTGGCAAATTTTCCGTATTCTGAACTTTGAATTCTGTGTTCTTTTCCGTGATAAAAATGCAATACATTGTCATGGCAATCAGCTTTATATACTCTACAAATCTTGGAAGTATGCAAGAAGCAGCCAATTATTGTACATAAATCAATACGACCATACGGGGAAGTGAATTAGTCCGTATCATAATCACATACCAAATCTCTTGCTGAAAATTGAAACGTCAATTTGTCGATACAATGAACTATCTCCATCCTATGAGAACATGTGAAAAGGGTCCTTTTTTTCTAAAAATGCAATATCTGGATACGTATGGCTCTAAACATTGGTACATCCAGTTGTCCTTATCACCAATGTATTAAATTTTCATTTATTTTCGTCAAATTTTGAGCATCAATTTTGTAAAAAATACAAAACAAAATCTGTGTTATATTGATGCAAATTTTACAGAAAAATTTACGATTTTTTCTATCTATTCATAATTTGAGGGATTTTGTGCATAAACGGTTCCTTTTTTATGAAAATCAGTATTTTTGTGGGTGAATTAGCATTTCTATCGGGCTCTGCTGTGTAGGCAATAGAGGCGCAAACCTTCGGCTCGGTTATGGCCTATATAGAGTCAGTGCCTTAATGATAGTGAATATATACCTAGGCAAGGGTTGCAAGCGCAACTAGGGTGAATCTCAATGGACCGTATTCACAAAGGTTATTCACAGAATAATTGTGGACAGGGCCGTACGAAGCAGGGGGGGGGGCACTTGCCCCCTCTGGTTCGAAAACGCGGGACACTGGCGGGACAAATATCAAAATATCGGGACGATATTTTACTACTTTTACTGTCCCGAGATTACTGTCTCGTAAATTTTTAGTCAAAATAAGCCAATTTTAGCACAAATATCAAGGTTTTATTGATTTTTGATTGAAAATATCAACATTTCCGCGCGCTGCATTTCAAACAAACTGACCATATATACATCGGGGAAGAAACATAAATTTCGGGACGGTAAATGTGTTTGCCCCCGTTGGCTCACATGCCTTCGTACAGCCCTGATTGAGGATCAGTCAATCTTGGAATAGAGATAGTTCACAGTCCTGAACCTATGCCTGGGATATAGCCTGTGGAAATTTCTTCCTCGTTTGTGAATACTAAATGACGTTATCAATAGAAGAAATAAAAAGTTATTCCTCTTTTGTGAATACAGGCCTTTGAGTTTCTCAGCCTGTAAACACAATTTGGTGTCACAAGTTTACCTTTGGTGAGCTAACGCTATCTGCCAAAAATCTATACTCGGCTTGCTTTCTGAAAGCTTCATTGATAATACTCCTGAAGTGAGAATCAGAGTGCAGTTTGCCTGTGGATATATAAATAGAAAGAAATAGTGATCACTTTGTTGTTGGCAAAATTGTAACAAATTGTACATTGGCGAAACCGGCCGCCGTTTCGGTATTAGAAAGAAAGAACATATGTCTGAGACTAACAAAACCTCAAATCAAAACTTCACCTGCTCCGCGCGAAAAGCATCTCAATCCGCTGAAATGTAATATTCCATTGCGGAACACACTGTGATTGATAACCATGTTATCAATTGGGACAACGCAGGCATACTTGCTATGGATGATACCAGGAACATTAGATGGATAAGGGAAGCGATCTGGATAAGAAGGAAGGGAGGCACAAACAAGAGCGAAAAACCTAATGAACAGCAACGAGGGGGCATTCCATTTGACTCGAGTCACTTGTACAACCAGCTGATTCAGATGACGTCATCTGCCGATGACGTCACAAAATGTCATCCGACTGGATCAGCCAGTATCACCTCTAACCACTGATGAAGACGGAAGCATGTCTGTCGAAACCGTCTGGAAAACGTTAGTTTTCTCTCTGGAATTTTCTAATGAAAATTTTAATGTTTACTTGACATTCCTGATGAATCTTTTCAAACAGAAAGAAATAATGATCCCTTTGTTGTGTGTTCTTATACAATAATTCTTTTTAAAAGCATTGAAACTGAACTTCATGTAATATCGAACAAAATCCACAGATAGCACATACATTGTACATTGTCCAAGTCAGAGAGACCACCATAAACGTTGGACCAAGAAACACCAGGTCAAATGTGCAACAATTGTAGTCAGCCATGTTTGACCCAACGAATGAACATTAGTCAAGATTGTCTAACGAAACTGACTAGCAATCATGACTAAACATTTCTTGGTCCAACGATACAGTGCTCTCCCTAACCTATTCTCAGTGACATATGCATTGTGATGTTCGGAAAATGTTATGTTTTGACTGTTTCACAACACACAGAAAAGAAGTAAGTACAAAAACCAAAGATTATCTAAAGATACTTTTGTATGACAAGTTTCTCGACTTACATATCCTTAATTTTGGTCAAACTTATCACAAATCACAACCACCCTGTTAGGTAAACTTGGCAAACTAAAAATTTACAATTGTCGTGAATTGTTGTGTCATTGCTCTATAATGTCTGTATTAAAACCATTTTGCATCTCGTACATATACAAGCATGTATATAAAGAATAACCTACTGTTTCATTGTTGTATTAATGCATACATACATTTTTGACTAGTACCGTACTAATGTTGAACTCTCACAATATTGCCTTACAATTAACAGAGATGTTTGCTGAAAAATGTCCCATATATATAGTCGTGGATAGTGAAGTCCTGCAGACCAATAGCCCCATTTTATTGCTAAGCTGACACCCAAAGACCCTGTTTTTTACACCCTCTACACCCAATTCTCTACTTTTTCCAAGTCTTACACTTAAAGGTGTAGGTTCCTATTTTAGGATGTGTATAATTTACTTTTAACTGATTGACCTTGACCTCTAAAATGCATTTTGCAAGCTTTCCACCTTAGCTTGTGTCTTGTTTTCTCTTGAGAGGCAAAAGAAAGTATGCAACCCTGGGGATGAGGCTGTTATGTAAATACAAAAGAAATGGAAAATAGGTATACCAATTAATTTTACATTTTGTGCTATATATATCTCCAAAACTTTAAAGAATTTTGAGGTGAAATTTTGGATTCATAATCAGAAAAATATGAGCTTTCATTTGGCATCAAAAACTATACTACTTCCGGTTGAGCCCTGGGGGATAAGAATGTGATCGGAACCTACACCTTTAAATAGGGGGTCACCTCTATTTACTGTCCTGGGCCTGTTACATGTATCTCTAATTCTTGCCTTCTTCACAATCTGTCGAGGCCTTAACCCTCAAAGAGCCGGGCTTTTTCGACCCACCTCACAGCCGGGGTGGACGGATTCTGCCCCCCTTCCGATCTCGAAAACCGATTGACGAAACATCAAGTGTAGGGTACTGGTGGATAGCTAGGACCCTCACGAGTCCATTGGTACAAAAAAAAATGAAATCGGACCTTGTATGACGTCACAGTGACGTCATAAGGGATGTTGCGTCGAAAAACGCGAAAATCACCAAAAATCGCCAAAATCATGGTTTTTTGCAATTTTTTCGAGGAAAAGTTGCAATTTTTATCAATAATGTGTGTCGAAGTATACTTAGGCATGTTCTTACTCCAAAATAAATCAAATAAATACAATAAAACATAGTGGAAGTGTATCATAATAACAAAAAACACGATTTGTATGTAATTTGTATTGAAAATCAGTTTATGGTCAGTTTTTCGTTTGACGTTTGACCCAGCGTGCCATTACGGAACGCCATGTCCTAACCCTAGGTCCGATTTTCACAAAAATGGTCTTAAAAGAAGCGCTTTAAGAAAAAAAGTCAAGAAGTTTCAGCGCGAAAAAATAACAACCGGCGGAGGTATAAAAAAAAATTCGGAGGGGGCGGCGGATTCCCCCCCCCCCCCCCAGTCTCTTTTAGGGTTAACACTATAACAGAAAAATGGATATATTTATTTCAGTATTTGGATTTCGGATTGAAACCGTGGATAATAGTGTCACTTTAACACTCAAAGACCTGTATTTTTTTGATTCTCACACTGAATGACCCCCTTTTTTGTCTGAAATCCTACACTGAATGCCCCTTGATTTGCTGCCGTCACTTTTGAATTTGAGTGCCCCCCCCCCCCCGGACAGCCAGCCTGTTAAAAAAGATACATTATAAAACCTGAAAATACTCAAAGAGTTTCTGTGATGCATCATTCCGCTTTGCTGGCTATGGTCTGTTCAAATCTTTTAAAATCCCCTAAATTTTATGTTGCATCCGGTATTAAACACAACAGTGGCATAACAAGGTTTTCAATAGTGGTGTACACACTTTTTTGGTTTTGACCGACAACAGGTTTATGATACGCAAAAGGTACCGCCAATTATTTTCAATATAACTTTTTCATAAAATGACCAGAAAAAAGCTTTCTGATTCTGTTCTTCTTGTCTAACAAGTATACTTTCTTTTCACAATTGTAACCAGCTGCATCAATTGACTAATATTTTTTTCCCCTCTAAATATAAGCATACTAATTACTATCATTTACCTACACCATTAGTAGACCCCTACAAATTCAACGACACTGGCTTTGGCAACCGACAAGTGAATAATTGGTAGTGCATATGAACCAGGTGCCCAAGAGGGGTGGGGGGTAGAGAGCTATAATGGTGTATATACATGCTTGAACAAAAAAACACGGAATAAGAGGTAATTTTTTCTGACCCAACACATAAAGCACTGCGCATGTTTTGGGGTCTAAAAACATGTGATTTTCCACACAAAGAGGTGTTTTTCAAAACCTGAAGACAAAAATTCAACCTTTTAGTGGGTACAATTTAGAGTAATATTACACGTAAATCCTTATAAGGGTATTTCTTCAAGGAAAGCTAAATCTTGTTTGGGACATATTTTGTAAAATCAACGTTCATGCATGTGTACATCAATATAGCTGAGTGGAACTCCTTTGGGCGTGTGCACCACATGCTATACAATTGAATACGCTAGTGTAAGAAAACCCCAACTCCAATAGCTCCCTTCACTTAATTATACTTATAAAATATAAATGCATACAAATCTCTGAAAATGCTTTCACATCACTAAAATAGCATTTCCATGTCAATATCCTAATCATAGTGTCACATTTGACCTTGTAGTTGACTTTTTAGACATTGTTAGATAATTGTTATAGTACATAGTTGCTATACTTAAACAGCCAGTACAAAAAAAACCCCAACTCCATGAGCTCCCCTCTACAACTATATACTAGAAAAATTATCTAATGTCTAAAAAAAGTCAACTACAAGGTCAAATGTGACACTATGATTGGGATGTAGACATGGAAATGCTTTTTCAGAAATTTATATGCATTTATATTTTACAGAACTTAACAGAAGGGAGCTATTGGAGTTGGGGTTTTCTTGTACTGGCGTATTCAATTTGCCATGTCTTTGTACACTTCTAGGTCCTTACCCAATCTCGAATCCTCCACTTCTCTCAGTTGATTTGGATCCATATTATAAAATCTTACACAATCAATCAACTCGGTAACCACCGCCATGGTGTTCTGCTGCTTGGTCTGGTACAACCATTCCTCAATCACATTGAAAACAAATAATTCATCCGGAACAACCAGTTCCGACTCTGATGTCCGAAAAAGCGCCCTCAGGTGAAACAAGTCTAGATTACTCAACTTAACATCAGTTCTTAGTAGCCCGTGAAATTGGCAACGGATTGACTTGTAACAATCGCACACAAGTTCTGGGATGTATTTTTCGACATACGGAAGCCACTCTACAGATTTAACGAGTGTAATTCCAGCTTGACCTCTCAGAGTCTCAGTCATAAAATGCACGCAAGATTTCTTGATTGATAAGATCTCATACTTGTCTGCTAGCGTGTGGATAGCGCATACGTTGCAGTATTCCAATTTGATTTTTCCGGTGTAAAAGAATTTCAGAAATGATGGAAACACTGTGTGTGTATCTTCCTCTTCTTCTAGATCGATTTCCTTCTGTTCTGATTCCTTCCAATGTGGACCTGTAAAAGCAA